>CAWUFW010017203.1:0-273563 GCA_963921515.1 Calotriton arnoldi
GCGTGCGCCAACTTGGGCATGCAAAGATCTGCTCCGCCGCACCCACCCACCTGAGCACTGCGTCCACACGACTTCACACGACACATGTGTGTCTTCCACAGTAGTGCTACTCATCATGCGTTGACATCCAATACCAGTGGACTACATGGTCATGTCACGACTGCCGTGTAGCCTCACATACTCTCATCCTCTCTAGCCGTGGCATCTGTCAGAAATGAGTCACGGAGACAGCTTTGGTTTCAAACATTATATTGAGTCTTCTGTCCTCTGTGATGCAGTATAGTGGACACTACTGGCAGCGGAATACATGTTGGAGGATATACTGAGCATGATTGCAAATGGGATAGGGTGTGGGGTTACATGTGATTGGCTGCTGCATGTGGGATGTGGGGCTTCAGAGTGACATCTGCTTGGCCAAGGCTGTGCTAATGTACATTTACGTATAGCTGCGTGAGCTGCGGACTTTGGCACAGACGGGGCACATGTAGCCTACCAGACCGCTTGGCATCATGGGCACAGTCCATCTCTGTTCCATGTGACAGGTTTGCTGCGGTTGTTCCTCATGCACGCGTGCATGTGAGATGACATCAGGGCATGTGCTTGCGTGCATGCAGCGGCGTGCCACTTGTTGTTGCACTGTGGTGGTTACTGGACATGTCACAGTCACTGGGGTCGTGTTGTTGTTGTATGCACTTGTCGTCCATGCAAAGGTCCTGGTATGGGATTCCCGGGCGGGGGTGGGAGGGGTGCAGCACCCACAGACTCCAGGCGACCTATTCATGTCCACTGAGCGGTGTGTGTGTCCATGGGCGCTGGATCCATGTCGTGTCCTGGTTGTTCGTGCAGTTCCGTCCATGTGGGTGCGATACACAGAGCCCATGCCACTGCCTCCCACGATGCATGCGGTGTTCCTGGATGTGATGGGGAACAGTGTGCATGTCCCGGTCATATCCGATGTCATGGCGATGTCGTTGATGGTGTGGTTACAGTTGCCGGTCGTTTGGTATGGCTGTTGTGGTGGTGACTGGCCAGTCCGTGCGGAAGCTAAGCATGGGTGCGGGGTTGGACATCATAGGTCAATCGGGGAACCTGCGTTGTGGTCCGACGAATTTACAGGTTGTCAGGTATGCGATGCCGCCCAGCAGGGCTTCCATGTCATTGGTGGTGTACATGTTTGCCAGCCAATGTAGCGGATGGTGGCTGTCAAGGTGTTGTTCGTAAGTTGTCCCTTGGAGGACCATGATGGGGCATGCTGGGTGACATTCGATGTAGCTGTTCTCGATGATCCGTCGTGTGGAGGCACAGTGGTCCCATTTCAGTGCGGGTGCGATGTTGGCCACATACGCCATGCCCCCATAGGCAGAGCAGGCCCTGTCGTGTGCGTCCAGAGGGAGGAGTAGTGGTAGCAGGTCCGCCTTCAGACATGCCGGGTTGGAGAGGCATATCTCCACGGGATGCTGGTAGGGACACCTCCGACAGTAGAAGACGGGCATGACGCAGCTGAACAATGTGATGCGGTAAGTCAGTCGGTAACTTACGTTCAGCAGGGACAGGAGATCGCATCCCAATGTATGAAACAGGTTGGTTTTGTACAGCTTGCACTGTTCGGCGTAGTTGGGTAGGTGTGTTGCGGTTGCCATTTCGCAGCAGTGCGTTGTGGTGGCGTGCTCCGGCTGTGTGTGCAGTCTGCAATGTGCACGCTCCGAGGTTGCTGTGAGCTCTGTGTAGTCGTAGGGAGACAGGACTTGTGTTCTGTTGGCTTGTTTGGAGGACACGGGCCCTCTTCCCACATGCTTCTCAGACAGTTCAAGGTCAGTGATGTGTGACTCCTTCCAATTAACTTGCATGTGGCCGACATGGGGGAGTGTTTTCTTCTTTCTTCCCCGTCCGTTGTGTGCTTCTGTGATATGCGCTATCTGCCCTGTGGTCGGTCTCCTCGGCATGCCTGTGTTGGTCTATTCTTGGACAATGGCTGTATTCACCGGCTTCTGTCGTAGGGCTGTGGTTTCGGAGTTGGAATGGAAGGTCATTCAGTGCTGTCTGCTCTCCCTTGTGTGGGCGGCAGGCTGCCTTTCCGCTCTGCGTTGGGCCTTGTGTGTGAATGTTATTCTTGGGCCACCTGTTGTCGGTCCCCGGGCTCTTTGGTGTTCCGTTTATAGGTCTTGTTCATATGTGCAGGGTGGTATGGGTGTTTCAGTGTGGTACTGGCGTTCCTCTTCCCGAAGGGGCCCTGCTTCTCCTAGTTGGTGTTGCCGCCGCTGTGTGCTACGCCATGTTTGTTACACTGGGGTGTGTCCTGCTGCTGCGTGTCTTCACTGACATGTGTGCGTCGGTTGTGTGGCGTTGGGTGTTGTCCGTGAATTGGGCGTTGGGGACATGTCTGTGGCAGGCCTGTCACGTGTCATGTGCGTTCGTGGTGGGGCTGATGTGTGTGCTGCTTGGTTGTGTCCCTGTGTCTGTGTGCGACGCATGCATGGCGCTGCGGTTGGCCTCTGCGTTGTGCGCATGTGTGGCGGCGTCATCGCCGCTTTGGGGCCGTGACGGGGTAGTTGGTTCCTAGTCCCAGGTGGTGTGTACACATGTGTTACGCGATGTTACGATTTGGCCTGTGTGTCATGTGTGGATGCAATGGTGGATGTGTAGTGTACACGCGCTGGTGGGGGTTGTCCGCTTTTTCCGCCTCTTGCACTGTGTGCGCTGTTTGCGTGCACTTGTTGTGTGTGTGCCTACCTGCGTCTCCGCGGTACGTTGCGTCCTTGGTGGTGCATCAGCAGGAGCATGGGGAGGGCCTGCAGTGCTGGATTCATGCTCGGGGAGCCGCTTCTTCGTTGTCCGTGCTCGGCGTCCGTGTTACCGCTTCGGTTTGTCGTGACGGTATCTCTTGGCCGTGGGAGCCGTTTGTTTGCGGCATCGTAATTTATGCGCCGGGCGGGACGTGTTTCGTCGGACGGTGTGTGTCAGTTGTGCTGCGCCGCTACGTGTACGGGCGCACTTTGATGGCGGACGGTGTTGCTGGCTTGCCGGCGGTGTTTGGCCTACTTTTCGCATCGTAATTGGGCGGGCGTGTGGACTGCTGCGTGCCGGCGGTAACTGGTGGTTTTTGCATCCGCCAGCACGGCGGTTGTGCTTCCGCCGGCCATCGTAATGGGCCCCTAAGCTTTTAATTTGTTTTCTTTGAAAGATTGAAGCTCCTGCAATCTTGAATCTGAGTTTTAAACTAGAAGCTTTAATTTGTAGTGCTTATCTCTCTTTCTTCTGTTAGTCATTAATTCATCCATAGGGCTCAATCTGAGTCCAGAAGACTCACTGATGGTGGTCCAGGTGATTCTCTTCAACACCAAAGGGAACGTCTGCAAGTCCATTAATCTCCACTGCTGAGACCAGCAACTCCACGTGGCAAGTTAAGGCTGTTATAGCCAAGCAAGGTGAATTGGACGTGGTTGAAATACCCTGAAATGCACATGACCTTGTTTTTCAGTCAATAGTCCTTGTTCAATATTGTGTGGCCCTGTGTTCTAAGGTCAATAGGCCTTGTTCAGTCGCTTGTAACCTTCTTTTCTGAACTCTAGAGGTCGTTTCCAATAGTTGATGGAACAGCCTTTAGAAGTAATTTTTTCATTCAAAAAAAAGAAAAGTTAAAATACTGTTTAGCACTTGCAGCAGGAGTCACTTTGAAACAGGTTTCCTTGTCCATGCCCTGAGTTACAAGGTATGCTGTCATTAAAGGCCTCATTTAAGTGCCAATTACTTGTGATAATTTAATCAACAGAAGTGGATTGCCATGCAACTGTTGGAGCTATGTTGTGGAGATGATTCACTTGTCCATGGTGGAGACTTGAGGGCATGATCACATTCACTAATAGGAAGAAAAGCTGAAGTCTCCGTTCTGACAAACACATACTTCACACACTTCCTCTCACCCTATTCCTTCTCTTTTTCCTCTTCAATGAATAATCCATCCCACAATGTGTTTGCCCTATCAATAATATATTGTCTCATTGCCTCCTTCTCTGGTCCTCTGAGGGGATCACTGACAAAATATCGATGGACAAAATATAGTGTTCCCAAAATATCGGGACATAAATATCGATGTCAAAAATATCGACATCCTATCTACATAATGGTAAGTACTAAAATATCGAGAAAACAAATATAGTTGTTAAAAATATCAAAGTAAAAAATATTGTTTTTTTAAATGTAAAAAAATAATGTAAAATAAATTAAATAATACATATAACTTAAAAAAATATTTAGAATTATTAGAAAATGGTAACAATTATAAGTAATAAATGTAAAGTAAAAATAAATTAAACATACCTATATAAAATGTAATATATATATATTTACTTAATAATAATTAATAAATAATAATTTTAATAAATTATAAAATGTTAGAAATATTTTAAAAGTATAAATACATATATATTATAAATTACATTATTAAAATATTTATTAATTTTTAAAACTACATTTTACACTACATTAACTGCAACAGTAGAGAAAGTGTTGGATAGCGGAGGTGAATAAATTGCTATTCCCACTCCAGCGAGTGAAACAGTAGGGAATGTGTTGGATAGCGGAAAGGAATAATTTACTATTCCCACTCCAGCGAGTGCAACAGTAGGGAAAGTGTTGGATAGTGGAGGGGAATAATTTACTATTCCCACTCCAATAAGTGCAACAGTAGGGAAAGTGTTGGAAAGGGGAGGGGAATAAATTACTATTCCCACTCCAGGGAGTGCAACAGTAGGGAAAATGTTGGATAGCGGAGGGGTAAAAATTACTATTCCCACTCCAACAAGTGCAACAGTAGGGAAAGTGTTGGATAGCGTAAGGGTAAAAATTACTATTCCCACTCCAGCGATGCAACAGTAGGGAAAGTGTTGGATAACGGAGGGGAATAATTTACTATTCCCACTCCAATAAAAGCAGCATTAGGGAAAGTGTTGGATAGCGGAGGGGAATAATTTACTATTTCCACTCCAATGAGTGCAATAGTAGGGAAAGTGTTGGATAGTGAAGGGGAAAAAATGACTATTCCCACTCCAGCAAGTGCAACAATAGGGAAAGTGTTGGGTAGCGGAGGCATAAAAATTACTATTCCCACTCCAGCAAGTGCAACAGTGGGGAAAGTGATGGATAGCGAAGGGAAATAATTTACTATTCCAACTCCAGCGAGTGCAACAGTAGGGAAAGTGTTGGATAGCGGAGAGGAAACAATTACTATTCCCACTCCAGAGAGTGCAACAGTAGGGAAAATGTTGGATAGCGGATGGGTAAAAATTAATATTCCCACTCCAGCGAGTGCAACAGTAGGGAAAGTGTTGGATAGTGGAGGTGAATAAATTACTATTCCCACTCCAGCGAGTGAAACAGTAGTGAAAGTGTTGGATAGCGGAGGTGAATAAATTACTATTCCCACTCCAGCGAGTGAAACAGTAGGGAAAGTGTTGGATAGCGGAGGTGAGTAAATTACTATTCCCAATCCAGCGAGTGAAACAGTAGGGAAAGTGTTGGATAGCGGAAAGGAATAATTGACTATTCCCACTCCAGCGAGTGCAACAGTAGGGAAAGTGTTGGATAGCGGAGGGGAATAATTTACTATTCCCACTCCAATAAGTGCAACAGTAGGGAAAGTGTTGGATAGCGGAGGGGAATAAATTACTATTCCCACTCCAGGGAGTGCAACAGTAGGGAAAATGTTGGATAGCGGAGGGGTAAAAATTTCTATTCCCACTCCAACAAGTGCAACAGTAGGGAAAGTGTTGGATAGCGTAAGGGTAAAAATTACTATTCCCACTCCAGCGAGTGCAACAGTAGGGAAAGTGTTGGATAACGGAGGGGAATAATTTACTATTCCCACTCCAATAAATGCAGCAGTAGGGAAAGTGTTGGATAGCGGAGGGGAATAATTTACTATTCCCACTCCAATGAGTGCAACAGTAGGGAAAGTGTTGGATAGTGAAGGGGAAAAAAGGACTATTCCCACTCCAGCAAGTGCAACAGTAGAGAAAGTGTTGGATAGCTGAGGCATAAAAATTACTATTCCCACTCCAGCAAGTGCAACAGTAGGGAAAGTGTTGGATAGCGAAGGGAAATAATTTACTATTCCCACTCCAGCGAGTGCATTAGTAGGGAAAGTGTTGGATAGTGGAGAGGAAACAATACTATTCCCACTCCAGAGAGTGCAACAGTAGGGAAAATGTTGGATAGCGGAGGGGTAAAAATTAATATTCCCACTCCAGCAAGTGCAACAGTAGGGAAACTGTTGGATAGCGGAAGGGAATAATTTACTATTCCCACTCCAGCAAGTGCAACAGTAGGGAAAGTGTTGGATAGCGGAGGGATAAAAAATCACTATTCCCACTCCAGAAAGTGCAACAGTAGGGAAAGTGTTGGATAGTGGAGGGGAATACATTACTATTCCCATTCCAGCAAGTGCAACAGTAGGTAAAGTGTTGGATAGCGGAGGGGGTAAAAATTACTATTCCCACTCCAGCGAGTGCAACAGTAGGGAAAGTGTTGGATAGCGGAGGGGTAGAAATTGCTATTCCCACTCCAGTGAGTGCAACAGTAGGGAAAGTGTTGGATAGCGGAGGGGAATAAATTACTATTCCCACTCCAATGAATGCAACAGTAGGGAAAGTGTTGGATAGCGGAGGGAATAAAACCAAAGATTACAGCTATTGAACCAAAAAACACAAAAACACAAACAAAATAAAAACAAAACAATTACAAAAATATTTATAAAATAATAAATGAATATTAATGATCAACTATTGATTAATTTATTAAAACTAAATAACTTTCCACCCTCTACCCCAAAAACACCATAACACACACCATAACACACACCTAAAAATATTTCCACAATTTTCTTAACTAATTTTTCATTCTTAAATTAATAACAATTAACAACAAATCATTAATTAATGTTAAAAAAATACTTTCCAACATTTACAACTATAAACCCCACAACTCACACATCAAAATAATTCCACAATTAATTAGAATTAATTAACAAATAATTAATTAATTATAAATAATTTACCTACCACCATATTCCCCTATAAATGACACCACCAATGTTGTAATACATGACACAATTAACATAATTAATTAACAATTAATTAATTAATTGATAACAATTAACAAGCAAAATAAAAACAATTAATAATAAATTAATTCACACAATAAACACTATAAAATAACATTAAATAAATATTATATTAAAAATATTAACAAATGTATTAAAATTAAATTACTTCCCACCCTTCTCCCCTATCAACCCACAACCCGCTCCAAAAAAAAGACACAATTAACACAATTATCAATTAATTAATAATAATTAACAACCAATTAATAAATAGTTAATAATACATTAATTACCACAATTAACAAAAAAATAGTAAATACATAAATATTAATGAATGAAAAATATCAATTAATTAATTAAAATTAAATTACTTCCCACCCTACTCCCCTATCAACCCACAACCCGCTCCTAAAAAAATTACACAATTAACACATTAACCAATTAATTAATAATAATTAACAATCAATTAATAAATAATTAATAATAAATTAATTAACACAAACAGCAATATAAAATATTAAATACATAAATATTAATTAATAAAAATTATTAATTAATTAATTATAATTAAATTACTTCCCACCCTATTCCCGTATACACCCACAACCCGCTACGGAACTAAAACACAAATTTGAATTAAAATAAAATTAATAACTTCTTAAAAATATCAATAAATGTATTATAAATAAATTACTTCCCACCCTATTCCCCTAAAAACCCACAACCCGCTACCGAACTAAAACGCAAAATGTACTTAAAATATAATTAATAACTTCTAAAAATGTAATACATATATTAAATAACAAATGCAATACTTAGACAAAAAAATAGAACACATACATTTAAAATACATACTAAAATACATAACACTAATATAAACATCGATATTATCAACAGCGATATTTTTACAAACGATATTACTGACTTCGATATTAAAGTAAACGATATTTCTTACCTTTAAGTCAATATTCTGGTCCACGATATTCTTGCAGTCGATATTCTACAACTTCGATATTTACAACTCGATATTCTGGCACTTTGATATTTCCTACTCGATATTCTGTCTATGCACCCCTCTGAGGGTGTGTGGAAGTAGGCCATGTAGTTCCCAGTGGTGGGCAATCAACATGGTGATACATTACATAGTTCAATATCTGTCTCCTTCTCACTGGAGTTCCTCTTTTCTTGAGTAGAATGGTCTGTATCTAGAGGGTAGTCATGGCAATGTGTCCCCAAAGTAAGGCGCAGCACAAGGGAAAAATGACAGGGCTATGGGAGGTGCTGGCATTTATACATCAGCACCCTAAATCCATTGACTTCATCACCCCCTGCCTCCCTGCCCACTGCTTCAAGACCTGACAACCCGCCCCCATACCTTACTAGAATGCAGACTTGATGAGATTACAAAAAACTTGCAAGATCCAAAAGCAGATTTACATAGACTCATTCACATCCCAACAGAAATTACCAAATTTCAGGGTCCTAATAGGAACCATAGGATTAATACTCTGACACATGACCAACCCTTCAACCACCCGTCCTATCTCCAACACACCTCCGTTAAAACCTAACCTTTCCTTCCACGTCACCCATGCAATGGAGGTGGAAAACTAGCCCCTATACCAATGCTTCCTCACGATCAATTAAATGGAAAGTCCCTCTATCAAACAATGATATCCAAACCCTTCTTGTGTCATATAACTCTTCACACCCTGATAACACTGATAATCAGGGAAGACCCCACATAGAGCTTCTAGGATCAACCATAGAGCCGTCAACAAGCACAACCTCAGACGAGTTATCCCCAAACATTCTAACCCAGCACTCCACAAAACCCAATTGAAATGCATGCTAATCAAGTGCTGCCACCAAAGGAACAAATCACCAAATTACCATTCTAAGAAAATTAAAACCCTTCTTCCCTCCTCCCCCAACAGCTTCAAGCATGCAGTGCAAGCCCTAGTGATTCCGAGGTTGAACTATGGAAGTGCAACCCTCTCTGGACTGCCCAGATGGAAACTGACTCCGCTAAGGGCCACGCTTAACTCTGCTGCAAGGCTCATCACCGGCTCAAAACAAAACTACCACATCACCCCCTATCTGAAATTCCTCAACTGCCTTGCTTACGAAACAAGAATTCAGCTAAAAATTGCCTGTATGACACATAAAGCTCTCAAATTCAAAACCCCTTGGAATCTCGCTTAGAAGCTCGAACATTGTGGTCGCTCAAGATTATCCAGAAGCTCCAACACCTTTGTTCTGAAACCTCAAAGGTTCCACCAGAAGAAGACTTACAACCGAGCCTTCTCTGGGATTGCCCCGAAAATTTGGAACTCAGTGCCATCTGAAGTCAGAAAGAAGAACTCAACTGTATCCTTCAAGAACGAAGTCAAAGTACTCCTTATGAACAAATTTCTTCCTTGGATCCTAAGATACGGTTACCTCAATCACACTCCTGACTACCTCTCACCAGCTACCTTAGTGTTTTCGACTTAACAGTCCTCACATTACCCTCCCTTTTGTCAACACTGCCTGAGACTGCAGTTTTATGGACTTTTATATTTTTGTTTTCATTGGTTTATCTCCTCTGCTCTCTAAACATTGTAAAGCGTACCCTCCCTTTTCTGAGTTCTACCCTATCAAATATGATATTATTGCTCTGCTCTCTGAAAATTTGTAAAGCACTCTGATACATTTGTAAAGCGCTCTGATACATTTGTAAAGCGCTCTGATACCCCCAAGGGTCATGTTCACGCTACAAAAAACTATCAAAATAAAATAAAAAATAAATATGGTTTAGATTGTTGTTGCTGCATGGTGGGAATGATTGTGCTATGGTGTAAGTCACCTGAGAGGGAAGACCAAGAGTTGTCAAAGGAGTCTATGGGCCTGTTTTATATTTAGGTGGACTGCCCATTGTTCTGCCATGGCGACAGAGTAAATGACTTTGTTGGCCTGGTGGAGGGAATGCCTGCCAAATTTATAAATGACCCCCTAGCTGGTGGTCATTCATAAAGTAGTGGTAAGAACCACTGTCACAGCAGTTCCTATCAATGTATTTTACTGTTTGGTACAGGGCTCCGTCAGCAGAACAGAGCTCTGAACCAAATCGTTTTTTCTCTTCTATTTTTGAAAGGAAAGTCCTGAAACAGTATTTTCTTTTATAAACAATGCAATGCCCGCCTCGCCATTGGAGTCCTCTCTCATTCAAGGGAGGCATTTAGCAGTTTTTATTGCCCCTTACTACCAGGGTTTTCCATCCGGTGACAGGCAGTGATAACTGACCTGTCGTATGACCCCTGAAGGTCAGGCTCTGACAGCACTTACTTTACAAGACCTTCGAAGAAGTTTGGTCACAGTAGAAATGGAGTAGGCTCTGCCGTGGCCAAACTTAACATCAGCCCGCATATAAATCTGGCAGCATAGGCGCTGGAAGTAGAGGTGCTGGGGCTGCTGAGGCACACAAAAATAACAATGCTTAAGTTCAGAGGGTGAATAAGCAATAAAGATGAGTTTAAATTTTAAATTTTCTTTTTGTCTGGTAACATTTGCTGTGCTTCAAATGCAGAGGTCTATGTCAGCCAATACCATCTGGCAAATGGCTGTTTATTCTTTTAACATGGAGATTGATTTTTATTTTTTTTAACTATAAAGCAAGATAATTTTGTAAAGTGAACTGGCGTGGAACACACCATTAACTTAGATTAATAGTTAAATGCCTGTAAATGAACTGTACAAATGTTTCAGACTAGATCAGCAGTTCAGAAAGCACAAATGAAGCACAATGTATTGTAGTTTCTAAAGAGTGATAACAACAATGATTTTAATAGGCTCAAAATAAATCAAGACATACTTATTTCCTGATACCCAATTTCCACACATTGTTGTTTGTGCGATTTTAATCAGTAAAAAAAAACTGAATGCATGAGAAAATCCAGTGGGCATGTCAATGGAAAATGTGCTGCCTGTTAATGATACTGTGCTGCCATGCTTTAATAATATATTTGCAACAGTGTTCTCCAAAAAGCACCACAAGCTACTTACTACACCCTTACCACTGTCTTGCTGAATATATTTGCTACGCTTGTTCTTTGTGTAACTCTTGGAATTTTCACAATCCCTATGACTTCAGTGATGTAACATTGATGGTAGCACCCACTCTGAAAATTGTTCCAGCAATACTGTCTGGCAGGCAGACCACTATCTTCTCAAGAAGGGAACTCCGTTGCCGTTGCGACAGAGTTCCCTTACCGCCAACATATAAACCAGATTATATATGTACAAAAGGCTTATCTACTTAAAGGTAGCAGGGAAAGGTCATTCTATAAAAAATGAAAGCACACAATGTCCTAAAGAGAGGATTGAGCACAAGAGTGTATTATGGATTTCATCGTTGATTAAGAAATCAGAACTTATCTTTAATTGCATAATCAGAGGAAATGGCTTGATAAGAATAATGGAACATCCAGAGATGGGAGAATAATTCCTGAAAGGTAAAATTAAAAAGGGCATTGTAAAGGGGGTCTGAAGTGAATAATTGCAGAAACAAATGGCCACAGGAAGTCTGACTTACAATCTAGTAGCGCGAAAGGCTCCTGCATCGAGCACCCACATAGCAGAACATTGTCAGGCAGGAGTTTTAAGAAACAGCTTGCCAGTTGCCACAATGACAGTAGCATATATACAATTTATGGATGGAATGCCTGAATTAATCTCAGCCACTATTTCATTCAGGCTGAATCCCATTCCTTTGTTATTTTTCACACCATGCCACGTCAGTTTTGACCCGGCCATATGGAAATAAGTCTTGACCCTGCTCCAATAGGAACAGTCCAGCCCGAACTGCCAGCCAAGGACCTCCCTGAACCAGAACATAAGTAACCCAGGACCTGTTTTACCCTGCTTAGCACCTATCAGGCAAGTATAGCTTGGTTCCAGTGCCACAGTGTGCACAGGACCCACATCTGCGTATACCCTCCCACTGAGGATGACACACTAAACTATTCAAAAAAGTGATGGATGCAATGCTTGAATTAATCTCAGCCACTGGTATTCATGCGGGCCACATACCAATCCATTATTATTTTTTTAACACCATGCCACCTCAGTTTGGACCCAGCCATTCGTAAATCAGTCTTTTCCGGTTCCTTTTATGTTGTCAAGATATAGTAAATGTCATTGGGTTACCAATTATGGAAGAGCAAGAAACTTTAGGTTGGTGATGGTTTAACATGTTATTCACCGTCTGACTACTTTCTTGAGCAACATAAAAAGTAATGGGTCGACTGAATGAATTAATCTCAGCCACTAGTAATTATTCTGGACTGCAATATAGATCATCATTTTTTGGCTACTTTGCCACTTTGGGTGGGAGGGAGAAATCAATCTTGGTTCTGTTTCAATAAGAACGATCCGTCATAAACTTACAGACCAGGTCCTCTTTGTCATGGATTCCAAGGAACCCCAGACAAGTTTCTGCCTATTTGGGCATCATCATTAGGGTGCAGCCTGAGTTATATGGCACAGTAAGCACGACATCCATGTCCGCCACACAAGTTGAATCCCAACCTCAACCTATATTCCACAGACAAAGTCTATTAGGACTGAAGCCAGCCTGGTGTTGCTTGTTTTCCTTTCTGAAGGGTCCTCACCTGGTGGTTTGGGATGGAATATACCCATGAAGATCAGGGTTAGTTCTAGCTTGCATAGGGGGGGGGGGTCTCTCCTAGAGTGGCACAGTGGGTGAAAAATGAGGGGTCGCTATGTTGGTCAGAATGACTGCTAGGGGTTTAGACTATTTGCAAGTATTTCTCCCGTCGTGCTTTTTAGTCTCTTACAGTCGAGAAAAACCTTCGACAACTTGAAAGCACAACGACCAGCATAGTTCATGCTACTAGCCCTAGCTCCAGAATTAGCATGGCAGCAGAGGCGTGTGCAGTATGGAGGTCATCGCGAACACAAAGACAGGGTGCTCCATGGTCCTGAATGGCAGTGGGAACATGTCCACATGTTGACAGGTACTATTTTATTATTCTTCCTAAATCTATGTGAATTTTTGAAAGGTTTGAAAATATTTGTGAATTTGCAAAGTCCATGCCACTGGGTGAGGTGTGTCATAGACAAAATAGCACACACAGCAATTTAAATAATGACTTTTACGTACTATTAATTATAACAGTTATGAAATATTAAACAAAACTAACCAGTGGGTGCTTCCACTTCCACCTCGAGGCATAGGTGCTGCACCTGGTCCCTCTCCCATGAAATGAAAAAAACAAAGTTGAAATGGGAATGCTGTAGGCAAACAAAAAAGTAGAAACAGGGCCAGCGAGCTCCTCACTCTTCTCTTACATAGGTAACGATGTTTGACTGTGCGTAAAGGTTGTAAAAAGCTGGAACGTGCATGGAGAAGAGATTATGACCCTATTCTAAAGGGATGTTACAAGGTGGCAATTAAGAAATATCATAGGGCGATCCAGTCCGAGCGGGCAGCATATTATTCAGACTTGATCAGGAATAGTTGCAACCCCTCCAAAAGTATCTTTTCAATAGTGAAAGACCTTAAAACTTCGGCAGATGCTATAACGCCTTCAGTATCATCTGATGCACAATGTGAGGCCCTTGTCTCCTTTTTTTGTGGAGAAGGTGGAAACAATATACAAATCTTTCCCCCAACACGTAGCTTGTCCGGGTCTTGTGTCTAGACCCTCGTGCAGGCATACTCTAGCTGTCTTTCCGCTAATTTCTCAAGAGGAGCTTGCTGTGCTCTGTTGTAAGATTAAATCGAGCTCTCCTGTTGACTCCCTTAAGCCGGACCAATTTTTGAAATCTCTACCCGTGCTTTCCTCATCTTTGACACCAAGGAGTGACGGAATGCACACCTTCCTTAACTAGATGTAACCATCTGTACTCAAACGTTAATCCTAGTACGCGTGCAAAATGGGCTTATGCCTTGCCCAGTGGCACGTTGAATGAGAATCCATGCAGTGTGGGGCGACATCACGCTCCAATCCCATTTGCACAGCGAAATCATCAATATACTGTGATCCACCACTATTATTCATTTATCCATTTTTATCCATTTAGTCCATGCTGATTCCAATCCTTTACAAACTTTTCCTTCTTCAAATATTCAAGATGTGCCCATCCGGACCTCTTTCCAGAATACGACAAAAACGCATGGTACTTCTTAAGAGCGCGGTTGGAGGAGAGAGGTATGTGGTTTGTGAGTAGAGACGATGTTAAAAAGGGACAGTTAACAGTGCACAGGATGTTGTTTATTCAGAATGGCACAGTGGGGATTTCATTTATTCATTCGGTGGGAGGCACTTAAAAGGATTGGTTTATGAACAATTGCACAAAGAGGGGAAAGGGTTTGAATTAGTAAGTCTTTGTGATTTAATTAATGTAATATGGGGAATATGGGTCAGGTCACATGTTACGCGAACGATCATGTAATAATGGTGATTTTTCACATTGATATTTGCAGTTACCCCTGAAGAAGGGCTAGTTCCGCCCGAAATGCATTGGGTTCGAATAAATGCACACTGCTTAAGAAGTACCATGCGTTTTTGTCGTATTCTTGAAAGAGGTCCGGATGGGCACATCTCGAATATTTGAAGCTTTTTGAAAAGGCATGACCTTGCATGTGGATTAAGAAGGAAAAGTTTGTAAAGGATTGGAATCAGCATGGACTAAATGGATAAAAATGGATAAATGAATAATAGTGGTGGATCACAGTATATTGATGATTTTGCTGTGCAAATGGGATTGGAGCGTGATGTCGCCCCACACTGCATGGATTCACCATCTTTGAGCCATATGATTAATCTGTCCTTGTCTACGTCTGTTGTCCCCAGATCTTGGAAGCAAGCCAGGGTGGTCCCTTTGTTAAAAAAGCCCAACCTTGACACTGCAAAATCAGAGAACTTTCGACCTATCTCTCTCCTGCCTTGGGTCTCCAAGATCCTGGAGGCTTACATCAACTCCATGCTGACAGGTCACCTGGAGGAGAACAATATATTGGACCCCTCTCAGAATGGCTTTCGGCCGGGTCACAGTACGGAGTCAGCTCTCCTAGCTGTGACCAAGCATTTGAGGAGGGCTCTAGACGAAGGTCTCACATCGGCACTGATTTTGCTAGATCTCAGTGCCGCGTTTGACACTGTCTCCCACCAGATCCTGTTGCAGAGGTTGAAGGAGGTGGGCATCGTGGACTCTGCCCTGGAGTGGTTCGCCTCCTTTCTAGCGGAAAGGACCTTCCAGGTTGCAGTTCCCCCTTTTGCCTCCAAGATCCATACCATCAAATATGGGGTACCGCAGGGCTCAGCTTTGAGCCCAACACTGTTTAATTTATATGTTCAACCGTTAGCAGTGGTGGCCAAGAGCAGAGGGCTCACAGCAGTGACATATGCGGACGACACACAGTTGGTAGTGGCACTCTTGGATGACTCCGGGCAGGATGCATGTAAGTTTCGGAGAGATCTGGAGATCATCTCTGAGTGGATGACTGCCAACTGTCTCCAGCTCAATGCCAACAAGTCCGAGGTTCTGCTGGTTGGGAGAGACTCTGAGCTGTGGAGCGAGCGCTGGTGGCCTGCCAACTTGGGCTGTGCACCCGTCCCCAAACAGGTGGTCAAAAATCTGGGTGTGTGGGTAGACTCTTCCCTCAGCTTTCAGACGCAAACAAAGAAAGAAGCAGGAACATGCTTTGGCATCCTACGGGGGCTCAAACCGTTGCTAGGGTTTTCCGACCCGTCTATTAGGCAGGTTATTGTCCAGGCTTCCATTCTGTCTAGACTGGATTATGCCAATTCGCTCTATTTGGGATCTAACAAGGCGGAAATTGCAAGACTGCAAAGGGTCCAAAACGCTGCAGCGAGAACCTTACTGGGTCTGCCCAGGACATGCCCTACCACTAGTGCAGTTCTTCGGCTACATTGGCTGCCTGTGGCCAAACGCATAGAGTTTAAGGTCCTTTGCATGTCTTTCAAAATTTTTAATCTTTCCTCTCCAGACATCCTGGCCAATCTGCTTTCATTTTACATCCCAGCCCGTCAACTCCGGTCAATGGGGCAGCATTTGGCGGTTGTTCCGCGGGTGAGGAGGGTTCGTGCTGGTGGACGTTCCTTTTGTTTATTGGCAGCCAAACTCTGGAACGCGCTCCCCATCGGCATTCGCAGCATGAAAAACTACTGGGCATTCCGTAAGGCAATCAAAACTCACCTCTTCCCTCCACTGTAGGCTGCTTCTGTTGTCTATAGCTCTGCAGTTTTCTGCTATCAGCGCTGGGACGCCCCTTTGCCGGGGCAGCTGTGCGTTTTACAAAACCGCGTAATGTAACGTAACGTTTCACAGGAGTGCTTCATGCAGTGTTACATGCCTGATGTGCTGGCAAGATTTTAAGTGAAAGCATATTTTGCATACATTTTGCGAAAGCTGCACAAGTACATTATACTCACATACAAATGGAGAAAACAGAGAGTGTGCATTTCCCATAGTATGTGGCTTTGCACATCTCTACTCAATACTGCCTTGTACAGGTAATGGAATATCAAGATTTGCATACATCTAACTTCCACAATTCTCTCAATAGTTTGTCCTCATGTCACCACCAGATGTGTTGAGGATTTGTGGCCAGCCACCAAACTAACTGCCTGGAGTGGAGCACAGTGGCTCAAAAGAGCAGCTGCGCCTCGAAGGCAAGGCTGCTTTTTTTCATATAGTTCACAGCCCGCATGTCATCCTTACTACCACCAGCCCACCACATAAAACACTGCCACCGGTGTCCTAGACCCGTGTATAAGTGTTCTGACAAATGGTTTGCATTTCTGGCATTTCGAAGGGGCGAAAGAAGATGTCATCCAAAAAGAAAAATAAAGTACGAAAGTTGCAACAAGCAGAAAATATGGCATGTAAAATGAGGTGGTTTTACTGCACGTGTTGGCTGTGCCGTGTGTTTGCTGGGAATGATGTGCATGTGCTCTGAGTAACGTGGGTGCTTTCAGCAGGTGATATGCATGTACTGTGGGCTAAGTGAAGTTCAGCTGGTGATGCGCCTGCTCTGTGTCTGATGTGGACCTATGAGAGAACAGGAAACAAAGCCAAGATAACCATAGGAGGGTTGCCAAAAAATACCCACACCCAGACACCCAACACTTATTTTAGTGAAATGAGTTTGAAAAGGTATAACTATACATTTTCATCTCTAAACACAATATTCAAGGTAACTAGAAATTATTATTTTTGTTCAAAATGGTGATATCTGCAGTCCTGCTATTCCTTTCCTGCAATAACATATATCAGATAGTGTAATTTATTTATTTATTCAATTTGTTTGTGCTCTTCCTGACTGAAAACTGAAACATAACCGTGAAATGTGAAAAAAAACTCTAATGAAAAGTTATTAGAAAAGTGAGCCTGCTAGTTGACTTTAGAAAATTCACAACTGAAAATTAAGGGGCCGATTATGATGTTGGTCGGAGTTGCCTCCGACCAACATCATCGCGGAATCGGGACCGACCGGCCTCCGGTCAGCGATCCCAACCGCATAATTAAGATGCGGCCGCACCATACTCCCATTTCACTATGGGAGCTTGTGCTACAGCTGTAAACCAAAAGAGAAATGGGAGATTGTGCTCATCCCTGCACCGCGTGGCAGGCACCTCAGGGTGCCTGCCACGCAGCCTGAGGTTGGACGCTTTCCGACACTCATCATAATCAGGCCCTAAGTGTCACCTTATTGACGGAGGAGAACAAAACAAAATGTGGAGCTTCAGAAAAATATGTTCTGATTAAAAAAAAAGGCTCTTGATTGGACGAATTAGCGGCTCTGTTAAAAAATTCAGGAGGATGTTGAGCGTGCTCTTCAAGAGCCTGTGCCCCACAAGATTTGTTTCAGCTCATTGCCTGTGGGCTCACTCTCATTTTGGGATTTCAATTCTATTAGGCAAAACTCCTACTTAAGAGGATGAATTAAAAAGGTTAAAAAAAAGAGACATAGGGTCTTTCTTACAATTGCTGCATATTAGGTAATGGGCAAACCAATGTACTCAACTGAAGAGATTATATGTTTAACGAGATTGTACAACGATAGCTTCCCTGATGACAATACAATATATTAAAATCCTCATTGAATATTCACAGAATTTTGGACAAGACTGGCTGAGTAATATAGACTCCTAGCCTCAGTAAACCTTCAACTGATATTCCATTTCCAACTGCACAAGGGAAGGACGTCATGCTAACCAGTTCATGTTTGTGTGTCTTACAAGGCAGACAGCATCTCTACCTGCTATGGGTCCTACTCTGGTATTTTGTCTCTAGCGCATATTCTAAGCTTCATAAACACAGAAGAGGGTTTCGGATGACGCTGAACTCCAAAGTGGTCATCTGCAATAGTTTGAAACAGCTGGGTTAAAAATAATCACCTCTGGACCCTTGTTTAGTAACACACAGGTTTTCAAGTAAAGTAAAGAGAAGTTAATTACTATCTCATCTAAGCTTTATTACCTCATCGTCATTCTTCCCATTCCATTCCTTAACAATGAGCAGCTCGTCTGTTCCGCAGAAACCTTTTACCTAGCAGAGGTCAAACACTTTCCCCGTTATGGCGCTACCCACCCGGCATGCATAAAGGGGTAAGTGCATCACCAATATATCCTATTCTTTTTTTTATGCAGGCGCAGTCGCATTGTCTAGCGAGGCCAGGTGAATGGTTTTCCTACTTTTTTTTCTTTATTGTGGATTGCTTTAGCAGTCACGCTGCTTACTGTGACCTGCTTGTCCTGCTCCAGTGGGTGTTGGCCTCACATTTGGGCAGCGGCTCGGAGCATCCTCATGCCTCCTTTCTGCCCGGCTGTTCCTGCCTTCCCTATTGTGGTCGCCCGCCCAATTGGGATTCCTTTAGGATTACAGGCACTTCCTGCTTGGCAGCACCTCCCGCGAGAAGTCGGGCTGCGTGACTTTGTTTCGATAGTAACAGGTCTGCTCCAGGAAGCGCCCATCTTAGTGTTTGTAGTCATGGAGCAGGTTGCTTCTAGCTCCTCAGTTCCTACGGTGGATGCACCACGCCTCCTTATCAATGAAGCTGTGCAGACTGCATTCAGGGCATGGAAGGCAGGCTGTCCTCCTGCTAAGGCTCCACTCCATGCCTCCCTGGCTGATGTCGTTGAGCCTGGTGAGGAAGATGGCAGGATGGGTCACTTTGTACTGGGTGCTGATCTCTCTGACTTGTTTGCCCATGTCAGGGATAATTTGGGTTTTTCTTCACCTGTGGTGGATGGGCTGGTGGATGATTTTCTTACACAGTATCACCAGCCTGATCCTGACTTTTTACCTTTGCACGATGATGTTCGCAAAGTGCTAGCCCATGAATGGCGGGATGTGGATAAGTTTGTCTTTTCCCGCTTTTTTGGGTAAACATTACCTTTGGAATGCTTTTCAGAGGACTTCCCTCAGTCTATCAAAGTGGATCATTTGACGGCTGGCCTTTCTTCCCAGGGCATTGTTCTATCCGATGACGCCCTTCCTTCCGACCCTATCGACAAGAAGTTGGCGGGTGGCGTGAGGCGATCTAACGCCGCTTCCAACATTTCTGTTCGGTCTACGGCCTATTCCAATTGTATGGTACAGTCCCTGTTGAAGGATTTCCAAACTCTGGCCCTTCATTTGAATGATGTGGAGGATGCTTCCTCTCTGTTGGGTCTCATGGAGCTCCAGGTGCGATATCTGTCACACATTTCCTTTCATAATTTGTGTGTGGCTGCGGTGGTGTCGGGGGCTTCCATTGCTGCCAGTCAACATATTTGGATGCAGACTTGGAAGGTGGAGGCTTCACAGAAGTCTGTCTTGCTCAAATTGCCATTTGAGAGTTCCAGAGTGTTTGGCCCCCAGCTGGAGGAATTAGTCAAACAGTTGATGGAGTATCAACAGTTGGTGGCTCCCGTTTGGAATCCTTCTAGGGGTCAGGGGTTTAGTTATATCAATGCTTTAGCCTTTCCTTCCACCAGGGGTGCTCAAGAGGCCTTTAATGGCAGGCATCATGGCCGGGGGCCCCTGGAGGTGACAAGTCCTGGTCCCAGTCCAGTGGTTCTGCCTCCACTCCTTCTACAAAGCAGTGACTATCTGTCTTTTCCAGTTGGGGGTCACCTTCGCTTCTTTTGCCATCACTGAATGGGTCTTCCCGATGCCTGGGAGGTTCGGATGGTGACCTCCGGCTACCGGATCAAGTTTTCATCTCGACCCACTCAAGTGTTCAGAGAGACTCCTCTACCAGAGCCATCTTCTGCGGTAGGCGGCCTTGCTGGAGGGCATTCGGCTTCTCTTGGAGAAGGCGGCGATCATGGAGGTTCCAACCCTGGAAAGGGGGCTGGGGATATTCCATCCTGTTTCTGGTCTCAAAAAAGGATACCACAGACTTGCGCCCTGTATTGGATCTGAAGGGGGCGAATCTCTACATTCCTCATCGGCATCTCAAGATGGTGAGTTTGCAGTCCATCCTTCAGCTGGTACACCAGGGGTGCTTCCTTGCCTTCCTCTACCAACATGTTCCCATCCATTTAGTGGATGAGCAGTTATTATTATTATTATTATTATTATTATTATTATTAAATTAAATTTATATGGCGCACAGCTACCCGGAGGTTTCCCGGCGCCTACGGACCCGCGCTAAAGAAAAGAACATGCTCTAGTGGTTGAATAACCACGTTTTTAAATCCTTACGAAATTTATGATAGATGGTTTCCTGGCGTAATTGAAATGGAAGAGAGTTCCATAAAGAAGGAGCTAAGTAGGCAAAAGACCGTCCGCCCATGCGTACTCGTTTGATCTTAGGAACTTGAAATTTTAATTGGTTAGAGGATCGCAGAAGTCTAGAGGGAAGGTAAGGATGCACCAAAGCACTAAGATAATGTGGTGCTAAATTCATTTTGATCCTATGCATATAGCAGAGGGCTTTGAATTTTGAACGATTTTCTATCTTAAGCCAGTGAAGATCACGGAGAGGACCTGAGATGGAGGCCATTCTGGGTAGCTGACAAAGTAGTCTGGCCGCAGAATTTTGGACCACTTGCAGCTTACGGGTCACTTCTTTACTCACACCCAAATACAGGACATTGCCGTAGTCCAATCTGGACACGATCAAGGCCTGAATAACAGTTTTTTGCGTGGGTAAAGGGAGCATCCAAAGAATTTTTTTTAGCAATTTTAAAATTGTAAAACAGGTTGAAACAACCTTAACTACTTGCTGTTTCATAGACAATTGGTCGTCAATAATTATACCAAGGTTACGAACATATTGTGTAGGGTTGGGAGATCACCCATCTGAGGTGGCCAATGCTGGGGACCCCAAAGAGTTTTGTTTCCAAAGATAAGGAGTTCCGTTTTCCCTCCGTTTAGTTTCAATCTATTTGTATGCATCCATCCAGCTATCTCTTGTAGCCCAACCTGGAGAGAGGATATGTTGGAAGTCTCCTTGGAAGACAAGGAGAAAATAAGCTGGGTGTCATCCGCATATGAGTATATGGTCAGCCCAGCCTCCTCCGCAATAGAAGCCAGGGGGCTAACATAGATGTTGAAAAGTAATGGGCTAAGTATAGAGCCCTGAGGTACGCCATACGGGGAAGAATGAATCTTAGAGTTAGCCGTAGGGGAAAAGACCTGGAAAGTCCTATTGGGCAAAAAACTAGACAACCACTTGAGAGCTGATCCGACAATGCCCCTTGAGTGTAAGGTTTGTAGAAGAATCTTGTGGGATACAGTGTCGAACGCAGCGCTCAAGTCTAATAAAATAAGTGCCACGGTCTCTCCCTTATCCACACGTTGGCGAATAACTTCAGTGACTCCCAAGAGCGTGGATTAAGTAGAGAAGCCAGCTCTAAATCCCGATTGAGATGGGTGTAGAATGTTCTGGGAGTCCACAAATTGTGTCAACTGAAAATTAATATGTTTTTCCAGAATCTTAGAGAAAGCTGGAAGTAGGGAGATCGGGCGGAAGTTAGATAAAACTTCTGGATCAGAATTAGTTTTTTTTAATAAGGGAAGGACCATAGCATGTTTCCAGGCAGTTTCTGCGCAGCTGGCACTTCCAGGTGCTTCTTTTGGCCTTTCACCAGCGTCAAAGGTTTTCATGAAGTTCTTGGCCGCCCTGGTGGGTATTCTCCATTCCAGGGGCATTCAGGATTTTCCTTACTTTCCTTACCTTGATGTTTGGCTGATTGGTTCTCCTTCTTTCTCTCAGGCATTGGAGGATGTGGCTCAGGTCTGCCATTTTCTGCATTCTTTTGGGTTCCTCATCAGCCACATGATGTCCTCCATTTGGCCCTCCCAGACTCTGAAGTTCCTCTGGATTATCTTCCAGATGGATCTAGGGATGGTGTTCTTGACCCGGAAAGACAGTTAACTCTGTTCCAGCATCTTTCTTGGGTGCTGTCCCAGTCTCAGATGTCTGCCCGGCTCTGGTTGTGAAGTCAAGGAGAGATTGCCTCCACGCTGAATATCCTCCCATGGGCCCATCTTCATTTGTATCCTCTCTTGCATCATGTTCTGAGCCACTGGGATCCTGCTTCCCAGGCCTTCGAAGCTCTTATTCCTGTGTCTCCGGAGATTCGGGCATTCCTTCAGTGGTGGTTGTCCCATCAGAATCTCTCCAGGGGTTTCGATCTTCTTCCACCTCCTGCCATGGTGGTGTTGTCAACCGATGCCAGTGCCACAGGGTGGGGTGCAGTTCTGGGGGTTTCCAAGGCCCAGGGAAGGTGGTCCAGTGTTGAAGCTCTACAGTCCTTGAACTGGCGGGAGTTGAAGGTGGTTTGACAGGCCCTTCTTTGGTTTGCTCCACTCCTTCGGAACTGGGCTGTTTGCGTTCAGACCAACAACCAGGCCTTTCATGCTTATGTCATCCGGCAGGAGGGGATGCACCGGTCTCTGGCTCTCCTTTCCCAGAAGATTGGCCTGTGAGCTGAGAAGAATCTCCTTTCTCTCTCAGCAGTCTTTCTTCTGGGGAGAGAGAATGGGCCTGCAGATTCTTTGAGCCAGGTGTTTCCCTCATCAGTGACCATGTGCTTGTCTCCCCTTCTGTTTTGGCAGATTCTCTCCAGGTTTGGCCGTCCCTGGCTGGATCATTTGTCTTGGAGAACACAGCCCTTATTCTGCATTTTTGCAACCTGGTTCCATCACGGCTTGGCGATCGATGCTTTCTCCATCCCCTGGTCCCAGGGGCTCCTGTTTGCCTTCCCCCACTTTCCCTTGATTCCCAGGGTCCTCCGGAAGATTCGAGGGGATCGGGCGTAGGTTCTACTGATTGTTCAGAGTGGTCCCAGAGGCCTTGGTTTCCCCTTCTTCTGGATTCGGTGGTGTGTCCTAGTTGTTATTTCACCCTGTGTCCCTCTCCCCGCATTCTCCTCTTCTCAGTACGTCCTCTCTTCTTCCCCTCTGGTTGGGGGTTGGGCACTTGAGAGTTTAGGTTTATCGGATCAGGGTTCTCAGCTTGAGGTGGCTCAGAGCTTCCAGTTGTCTCACAGGCCTTCGACCCTGACGTCTTATGGTCGGCATTGGAAGAACTTTGACTACTGGTGTCATGGGAAGCGTTTGTCTTCTTCTTCCTGTGATCCTTTCAGGGCATTAGACTTTTTGAGGGATGGGTTTGTTATGGGTCTGGCTGTCACCACTCTCTGTGCCCAATGGGCTGCCATTCTTGCCTTCTGGGGTTCTGTTGTGGCTTCTGTCTCTCCTTTGGTGTCTCAACTTTTGCAGATTTTTTTGCTTCAGCGTCCTGTTTCCCACTCTCCGGTTCCTGCTTGAAATCTTCCCTTGGTGCTTCAGGTGTTGACTGGTCCTCTGTTTGAGCCCCTTATTTCCGTTCACCTTAAGTTTCTTTCAGCTAAGGTTCTATTTTTGGTGGCCATTTCCTCTGGTCAAAGGGTTGGAGATCTTGGGCCTTTGCTGTCTTCTCCCCATTTCCTACTATTCTGCCCTGATAAGGTGATTTTGTGTCCTAGTCAGTTTTTTTCTGCCCAAGGTCTTGTCTGTCTTCCACTGTCAGGAGGATGTTGTCCTTCCTGTTTTTTTTCCTGACCCGTCTTCTCCCGAAGAGGCGGTTCTCCATTCTCTTTGTGTGCTGAGGGCCCTTCGCATCTATCTGGACTGCACCCGTGAGTTTCGGAAGGTGGATTTGTTGTTTGTTGCATATGGTCTGTCTGGCAAGGATTTCATCCCTTCCTTGCCCACTTTGACTCGGTGGGTGAAGTGTGCTGTTCTCTTGTCCTATGAAGCTGCTCACTGGCCTCTTCCTTCCTCGGTCTAGCAGCAGTCCACTCAGGAGGTTTCCTCTTCCTGGACCATGTGTAAGGGTACCTCGTTACGTGATATTTGCAATGCTGCTCCATGGGCCTCTCCCCATATTTTTGTTTCCCATTACCATCTTAATTTGGAGATGGCAGCTTCTGCTGCTTTTGGAAATTATGTTTTGTCTGCTGTACATGATTTGTGATTTGTAATGTTTGCTTTTGTTATTAAACTGACCTGTTGGTTTGCTGCATCCTTCTGGTCTTTGTGTTTCAATCAACAAAGACCACACAGGAGAGAGTAAGGGGGGAAAAAGCAACCCTATTGTCCCCCAAATGAAATGAACCAACCACAAAATAAGATGGTTGCTTAACCAACACAGCAAGCGGACGCACAAAGGTTGCATTTGGATACTGTCTACTGCAGTTCAACCAGGGCCAATCAGATCAAGGTGGCCATCCTTAATGGAAGAAGATGCCTCACACACAATATTGTGTCATGCTTCATCATAGGCATCCTCTCTCCACCCTAGTAAGATGGTTCTAGCAGGGCGGACTCAACCTTCGCTAAGACTTGGTGGTAGGAGGGAGTTCTTACATAAAACTTACAGGAAAAGGTCGGCATCCGGTTTAATTAAAAACACCTTCAGGTTCCACAGTTATCACGTTTATTATTGAGGGCCTGAGGTACACTAAAAACAGTACAAGTGATGGAAACCAAAGAAGATAATGATTCTAGTTCATTGTACACCTAGCCAACATGTTTCTGCCCACATTGAAAGCCTAAACGGTCTGGGGCATTCATCAGGGCTGTCTGATCCCTATCAGAACCAGAGCAGGTGTCCCCTGCTAAGCTACGTGCTACTGTGAGGAAGTACACCTACAACACAACCCAAGGGGGTACCAAGCAGCCGGGAGCGGATTGCTCTAGGTGGATTAGAGTGGCGTACCTTCTGAAGTATGTGTGACTACGAAGGACACCACCCCTCCCTTGACCGAGTTGCTGGTATCCCTTAAAGCATAGAGTGAACGACGGCATGTGTATATATATATCCCAGGTAGGACCCACTTGGGTTGTGTTGTAGGTGTACTTCCTCACGGTCGCACATAGCTTAGCGGTGAACACCTGATCTGGTTGTGATAGGGATCCGACAGCCCTGACGAATGCCCCAGACCGTTTAGGCTTTCAGTGTGGGCAGAAAAATGTTGACTAGGTGTACGATGGACTAGAGTCATTATCCTCTTTGATTTCCATCACTTGTACTGTTTTATCCAAAACACGAAATATTTTAACTATGATGAAATAACTGCTACCATGTTTTGATCAACTTGATCACATGTATTTGTCATGTTTTATTACGAAATTTTTTATCTGTATAGATTGTATTTTTATAAAGGATTGTCTGATGCTTTTATGATACTTGTTATCGAAATAAAGCTATTTGACTTGACTTGACTGTTTTTAGTGTACCTCAGGTCCTCAATAATAAAGGTGATAGTTGAGGAACCTGAAGGTATTTTTAATTAAACTGGATCCCGACCTTGTCCTGTACGTTTTATGTAAGAACTCCCTCCTACCGTCAAGTCTTCGCGGAGGTTGAGTCCGCCCTGGTAGTACCATCATACTAGGGTGGGGAGAGGGTGCATGACACAATATTGTATGTGAGGCATCTTCTTCCATTAAGGATGGCCTCCTTGATCTGATTGGCCCTGGGTAAATTGCAGTAGACAGCATCCAAATACAACTTTTGGGCGTCCGCTCGCTCTGTTGGTTAAGCAACCCTCTTATTTTGTGGTTGGTTCTTTGTGTTTCAATCACCATGCGCTTGGGTGTGGGCTCATTGTTAAGGAATGGGACCGGAAGACGGATGAGGAGGTAATGCCCGGTTACTCACAGGTAATCTTCATTAATCTGAGTCCTGGTCTTTCCGTTCCATTCCTGATCCCATCCCTCACTCCCTGTTTTGTTTCTTGTGATTGTTATGTATTTTCCTTTCCTTGAGGTTCTTTGATATTCTCAGGCTGTATTGGTGATGCACTTCCCCCTTTATGCATGCCCGGTAGGTAGTGCCATATTGGGGGAGGTGTTTGACCTCTGTTAGGTAAAAGGTTGCCACCACCAACAATACCACCACCAATTCCAATACCACCACCAATACCACCACCACCACCACAAATACCACCACCACCAATACCACCACCACTACCAATACCACCAATAACACCACCACCACCAATAGCACCACCACCACCAATATCACCATCACCAATACCACAACCACCACCAATACCACCACCACCACCAATACCACTACCAACACCACCAACACCACCAATAACACCACCAATACCACCACCACCAATACCACCACCACCAATACCACCACCACCACCAATACCACCACCAATATCACCAACACCTATAGTACCAACACCAATCCAATACCACCACCGCCAATACCAATATCACCACCAATACCAATACCACCACCACCAACACCATCACCACCAATACCACCACCACCAATACCACCACAAATACCACCACCACCACCAATACCACCACAACCAATAACTCCACCACCAATACCACCACCAATACCACCATCACCACCAATACCACCATCATCACCAATACCACCACCACCAATACCACCACCACCACCAATACCAATAACACCACCAATACCACCATCACCACCAATACCACCATCACCACCAATACCACCACCACCAATACCTCTACTGCCAATATCACCACCACCACCACCACCAATACCACCACCAATACAACCACCACCAATACCTCTACTGCCAATATCACCACCACCACCACCACCAATACCAGAACCACCACCAATACCACCACCACCACCACAATCAATACCACCACCAATACTACCACGAATACCACCACCACCAAAACTACCACCACCAATACCACCTCTACCACCTCTACCACCACCACTATCACCGCCACCAATACCACCACCAATATCACCAATACTACCAGTACCACCACCATCAATACCACCACCAATACTACCACCACTACCAATACCACCACCACAACCAATACCACCACCACCAACACATCCAACACCAATACCACCACCACCAACACCAATACCACCACCACCAATCCAATACCACCACCGCCAATACCAATACCACCATCAATACCGCCAATACCACCACCAATACAAATACCACCACCACCAATACCACCAATACCACCACACCAATACCACCAATACCACCATCACCAATACCACCACCAATACCACAAACACCACCAATACCACCACCAATACCACCACCACCACCAATACCACCACCAATACCACCACTAATACCACCACCAATACCACCACCATTACCATCACCACCTCCAATATCACCACCACCAATACCACCACCACCACCAATACCACCACCACCAATACCACCACCACCAGTAACACCACCAAAACAACCACCACTACCGCCACCAATACAACCACGACCAATACCACCACCAATACCACCAACACCACCACCAATACCACCACTAATACCACCACTACCACCACCATCACCAGTACCACCAACAATACCACCACCACCAATACCACCACCACCAATACCAATACTACCACCACCAATACCACCACAAATACCACCACAAATACCACCACCAATACCACCACCACCAATACCAGCAATACCACCACCACCACCAATACCACCACCACCACCAATACCACCACCAGTACCACCACCATCATCAATACCATCACCACCACCACCAATACCACCACCACCAACACTACCAGCAATACCACCACCACCACCAATACCAGTACCACCACCAACAATACCACCACCAATACCAATACCACCACCACCAATACCAATACCACCACCAATACCACCACCAACACCAATACCACCACCACATCAATACAACCAATACCACCACCAATACCACCACCAATACCACTACCAATACCACCATCACCACTAATACCACAACCAATACCCCCACCACCACCAATACCACCACCAAAACCACCACCAATACCACCACCACCTCCAATATCACTACCACCACCACCACCACCAATACCACCACCACCAAACCATCAACAATACCACCACCAATACCACCACCACCACCAATACCACCACCACCAATACCATCACCAATACTACCACCACCACCACCAATAACACCACCACCACCAATACCACCACAACCTCCAATACCACCATCACCAATACCACCACCAATACCACCACCAATACCACCACCACCAATACCAGTACCACCACCAACAATACCACCACCCATACCAATACCACCACCACCAATACCAATACCACCACCAATACCACCACCACCATCAATACCATCACCACCATCAATACCACCAATACCACCACCAATACCACCACCAATACCACCACCAATACCACTACCAATACCACCATCACCACTAATACCACAACCAATACCCCCACCACCACCACCAATACCACCACCAAAACCACCACCAATAACACCACCACCTCCAATATCACTACCACCACCACCACCAATACCACCATCACCAAAGCATCAACAATACACCACCAATACCACAACCACCACCGATACCACCACCACCAATCCCATCACCAATACTACCACCACCACCACCAATAACACCACCACCACCAATACCACCACCACCACCAATACCACCACCAATACCACCACCACAACCACTAATACCACCAATACCACCAGTAATATGACCGCCACCAAAACCACCACCACCAATACCACCACCACCCCCAATAACACCACCAATACCACCACAACCAATACCACCACCAATACCACCACCACCAATACCAATGCCACCACCAACAATACCACCACCAATTCCAATACCACCACCACCAATACCAATCCCACCACCAATACCACCATCACCACCACAAATACCACCACCACCAATACCACCACCGCTACCAATACCACCAATAACACCACCACCACCAATAGCACCACCACCACCAATATCACCATCACCAATACCACAACCACCACCAATACCACCACCAATACCACTACCACCACCAATACCACCACCACTACCAACACCACCAATAACACCACCACTACCAATACCACCACCATCAATACCACCACCACCACCAATACCACCACCAATATCACCAACACCTATAGTACCAACACCAATCCAATACCACCACCGCCAATACCAATATCACCACCAATACCAATACCACCACCACCAACACCATCACCACCAATACCACCACCACCAATACCAACACAAATACCACCACCACCACCAATACAACTACAACCAATAACTCTACCACCAATACCAATACCACCACCAATACCACCATCACCACCAATACCACCACCAATACCACCACCAATACCACCATCATCACCAATACCATCACCACCAATACCACCAGCACCAATACCACCACCACCACCAATACCAATAACACCACCAATACCACCATCACCACCAATACCACCAATACCACCATCACCACCAATACCACTACCACCAATAGCACCACCACCAATACCACCAATACCACCACCAATACCACCACCACCAATACCACCACCAATAAAACCACCACCAATACCTCTACCGCCAATACCATCCCCACCACCACCACCACCAATACCACCACCAATACCACCACCACCACCACCACCACAATCAATACCACCATCAATACTACCACCAATACCACCACCACCAAAACCACCACCACCAATACCACCTCTACCACCTCTACCACCACCAATATCACCGCCACCAATACCACCACCAATACCACCAATACTACCAGTACCACCACCACCAATACCACCACCAATACTACCACCACCACCAATACCACCACCACCAATACCACCATCACCACCAATACAACCAACACCAATACCATCACCAACACCAATACCACCACCACCAATCCAATACCAACACCGTCAATACCAATACCACCATCAATACCGCCAATACCAATACCACCACCAATACAAATACCACCACCACCAATACCACCAATACCACCACCACCAATACCACCAATAACACCACCATCAATACCACCACCAATACCACAAACACCACCAATACCACCACCACCACCAATACCACCACCAATACCACCATCCCCACCAATAACACCACCAAAACCACCACCAATAACACCACCACCTCCAATATCACTACCACCACCACCACCAATACCACCATCACCAAAGCATCAACAATACACCACCAATACCACCACCACCACCGATACCACCACCACCAATCCCATAACCAATACTACCCCCACCACCACCAATAACACCACCACCACCACCAATACCACCACCACCACCAATACCACCACCAATACCACCACCACAACCACTAATACCACCAATACCACCAGTAATATGACCGCCACCAAAACCACCACCACCAATACCACCACCACCCCCAATAACACCACCAATACCACCACAACCAATACCACCACCAATACCACCACCACCAATACCAATGCCACCACCAACAATACCACCACCATTTCCAATACCACCACCACCAATACCAATACCACCACCAATACCACCACCACCACCACAAATACCACCACCACCAATACCACCACCGCTACCAATACCACCAATAACACCAACACCACCAATAGCACCACCACCACCAATATCACCATCACCAATACCACAACCACCACCAATACCACCACCAATACCACTACCACCACCAATACCACCACCACTACCAACACCACCAACACCACCAATAACACCACCACTACCAATACCACCACCACCAATACCACCACCACCACCAATACCACCACCAATATCACCAACACCTATAGTACCAACACCAATTCAATACCACCACCGCCAATACCAATATCACCACCAATACCAATACCACCACCACCAACACCATCACCACCAATACCACCACCACCAATACCACCACAAATACCACCACCACCAATACAACTACAACCAATAACTCTACCACCAATACCAATACCACCACCAATACCACCATCACCACCAATACCACCACCAATACCACCACCACCAATACCACCACCACCACCAATACCAATAACAACACCAATACCACCATCACCACCAATACCACCACCAATACCACCAATAGCACCACCACCAATACCACCAATACCACCACCAATACCACCACCACCAATACCACCACCAATAAAACCACCACCAATACCTCTACTGCCAATACCATCCCCACCACCACCACCACCAATACCACCACCAATACCACCACCACCACCACCACCACAATCAATACCACCACCAATACTACCACCAATACCACCACCACCAAAACCACCACCACCAATACCACCTCTACCACCTCTACCACCACCAATATCACCGCCACCAATACCACCACCAATACCACCATCACCACCAATACAACCAACACCAATACCATCACCAACACCAATACCACCACCACCAATCCAATACCACCACCGTCAATACCACCATCAATACCGCCAATACCAATACCACCACCAATACAAATACCACCACCACCAATACCACCAATACCACCACCACCAATACCACCAATAACACCACCACCAATACCACCACCAATACCACAAACACCACCAATACCACCACCACCACCAATACCACCACCAATACCACCATCCCCACCAATAACACCACCAATACCACCACTAATACCACCACTAATACCACCACCAATACCACCACCATTACCATCACCACCTCCAATATCACCACCACCAATACCACCACCACCACCAATACCACCACCACCAATACCACCACCACCAGTAACACCACCAAAACAACCACCACTACCACCACCAATACAACCACGACCAATACCACCAACACCACCACCAATACCACCATCAATACCACCACTACCACCACCATCACCAGTACCAACAATACCACCACCACCAATACCACCACCACCAATACCAATACTACCACCACCAATACCACCACCAATACCACTACCACCACCAATACCAGCAATACCACCACCTCCACCACCAATACCACCACCACCAATACCACCACCAATACCACCACCAATACCACCACCAATACCACCACCAGTACCACCACCATCACCAATACCAACACCACCACCACCAATACCACCACCACCAACACTACCACCAATACCACCGCCACCAATACCACCACCAATAGCACCACCACCAATACCAGTACCACCACCAACAATACCACCACCAATACCAATACCACCACCACCAATACCAATACCACCACCAATACCACCACCAATACCACCACCACCATCAATACAACCAATACCACCACCAATACCACCACCAATACCACAACCAATACCCCCACCACCACCAATACCACCACCAAAACCACCACCTCCAATATCACTACCACCACCACCACCACCAATACCACCACCACCAAACCATCAACAATACCACCACCAATACCACCACTATCACCAATACCACCACCACCAATACCATCACCAATACTACCACCACCACCACCACCAATAACACCACCACCACCAATACCACCACCACCACCAATACCACCACCAATACCACCACCACCACCACTAATACCACCAACAATACCACCAGTAATATGACCACCACCAAAACCACCACCATCAATACCACCACCATCAATAACACCACCAATACCACCACCAATACCACAAACACCACCAATACCACAACCAATACCACCACCACCACCAATACCACCACCAATACCACCATCCCCACCAATAACACCACCAATACCACCACTAATACCACCACTAATACCACCACCAATACCACCACCATTACCATCACTACCTCCAATATAACAAACACCAATATCACCACCACCACCAATACCACCACCACCAATACCACCACCACCAGTAACATCACCAAAACAACCACCACTACCGCCACCAATACAACCACGACCAATACCACCAACACCACCACCAATACCACCATCAATACCACCACTACCACCACCATCACCAGTACCACCAACAATACCACCACCACCAATACCACCACCACCAATACCAATACTACCACCACCAATACCACCACCAATACCACCACCAATACCACCACCACCACCAATACGAGCAATACCACCACCACCACCAATAGCACCACCACCAATACCAGTACCACCACCAACAATACCACCACCAATACCAATACCACCACCACCAATATCAATACCACCACGAATACCACCACCAATACCACCACCACCATCAATACAACCAATACCACCACCAATACCACCACCAATACCACTACCAATACCACCATCACCACTAATACCACAACCAATACCCCCACCACCACCAATACCACCACCAAAACCACCACCAATACCACCACCACCAATACCACCACCACCACCAATCCAATACCACCACCGCCAATACCAATACCACCATCAATACCACCAATACCAATACCACCACCAATACAAATACCACCACCACCAATACCTCCAATACCACCACCACCAATACCACCAATACCACCACCAATACCACAAACACCACCAATACCACCACCAATACCACCACCACCACCAATACCACCACAAATACCACCATCACCACGAATAACACCACCAATACCACCACCAATACCACCACTAATACCACCACCAATACCACCACCATTACCATCACCACCTCCAATATCACCACCACCAATACCACCACCACCACCAATACCACCACCACCAATAACACCACCACCATTAACACCACCAAAACAACCACCACTACTGCCACCAATACAACTACGACCAATACCACCACCACCACCAATTCCACCACCACCAATACCACCAATACCACCACCAATATCACCAATACAACAACTACCACCACCACCAATACCACCACCACCAATACCACCACAACCAATACCACCACTACTAACACCACCACCAATACCACCACTAAAACCACCACCACAAATTCCAATACCATCACCACCAATGCCAATACCAATACCACCACCGCCAATACCACCATCAATACCAATACCACCACCAATACCACCACCACCAATACCATCACCACCACCACCAATACCACCACAACCACCAATACCACCAATTCCACCACCACCACCAATACCACCACCAACCCCAATACCACCACCACCAATCCAATACCACCACCACCAATACCAATACCACCACCAATACCACCACCACCAATACCTACACTAATACTACCACCACCACCACCAATACCACCACAACCACCAATATCACCAATACAACCACCACCACCAATACCACCACCACCACCAATACCACAACCACCACCAATACCATCACCACCACCAATCCCACAACCAATACCATTACCAATACCACCACCACCCCCAATACTACCACCACCAATACCACCACCACCAATACCAATACCACCACCACCACCACCAATATCACCAGCAATACCACCAGCAATACCACCAGCAATACCACCAATAACACCACCACCACCAATACCACCACCAATACCAACACCACCACCACCAATACCACCAATTCCACCACCACCAATACCACCACCAATACCACCACCACCAAGAATACCACCAATACCACCACCACCACGAATACCACCACCACCAATACCACCACCAGTACCACCACCATCACCAATACCAACACCACTACCACCAATACCACCACCACCAACACATGTTGCCTAATCAGTGGCTATTGGTGATTGATGAGATTGAAGCACAGATATATGCATAATACAGAATAAAGCACAAAGAAGAAATTTCGAAGACTAATGCGTGGATTGATTTCTGGCTTGATTACATGATCGAGGATATTGAATTTTTCACCAATACCACCACCACCAACACCACATCCAATACCACCACCACCAGTACCACCACCACCAATGTCACCAATACCACCACCACCGATACCACCACCACCACCACCAATACCAATACCAACAATACCACCACCACCAATACCAATACCACCACCACCAATTTCACCAATACCAATACCAATATCACCATCACCACCAATACCACCACGAATGGCACCAATACCACCACCAATACCACCAACACCAATACCACCACCACCAATCCAATACCACCACTGCCAATACCAATACCACCACCACCACCAATACAACCACCAGCAATACCAAGACCACCACCACCAATACCATCAATACCACAAACACCACCAATACCACCAACACCACCAATACCACCACCAATACCACCATCACCACCAATACCACCACCAATAACACCACCACCAATGCCATCACTAATACCACCATCACCACCAATACCACCACCAATAACACCACCACCACTTTCACCAATACCAATACCAATATCACCATCACCACCAATACCACCACGAATGGCACCAACACCAATACCACCCCCAATACCACCAACACCAATACCACCACCACAAATCCAATACCACCACTGCCAATACCAATACCACCACCACCACCAATACAACCACCAGCAATACCAAGACCACCACCACCAATACCATCAATACCACAAACACCACCAATACCACCAACACCTCCAATACCACCACCAATACCACCATCACCACCAATACCACCACCAATAACACCACCACCAATACCATCACTAATACCATCATCACCACCAATACCACCACCAATAACACCACCACCAATACCATCACTAATACCACCACCATCAATAACACCACCACCTCCAATATCATCACCACCAATACCACCACGAATACCACCACCACCAATACCACAACCACCACTACCAATACCACCACCACCAATACCACCACCACCAATACCACCACCTCAAATACCACCACTAATACCACCACCAATACCACCACCAATACCAACACCACCACCAATACCACCACCAATACCACCACCACCAATACCACCAACACCAATACCTCCACAAATACCACTACCACCACCAATACCAATACCACCACCAATGCTAATATCACCACCACCACCACCAAGACCACGACCAATACCACCACCACCACCAATACCACCACCAATACCACCACCAATACCACCACCACCAATACCACCACCACCAATACCACGATACCACCACCACCAATCCAATACCACCACCAATACCTACACCAATACCACCACCAATATCACCAATACAACCACCACCACCAATACCACCACCTCTACCAATACAACCACCAGTACCACCACCACTACCAATACCAATACCCCCATTAATACCATCACCAATACCACCACCACCACCAATACCACCACCAATACCTCCATCACCACCAATACCACCACCAATACCACTGCGCCCAATACCACCACCAATAACACCAATATCACCACCACCACCAATATCACCACCACCAATACCACCACCACCACCAATACCACCACCACAAACACCACCACCACCATTACCACCAACACCACCATTACCACCACCACCACCAATATCACCACCAATACCTCCATCACCACCAATACCACCGCGACCAACACCACCACCACCACCAATATTACCACCACCTATTCAGACACCACCATCAATACCACCACCACAAACACCACCACCATCATTACCACCACCACCAATAACACCACCACCAATACTACCACCACCAATACTACCACCACCAATATCACCACCACCAATACCACCACCACCACCAATACCAACTCCAATACTACAAATACCGCCACCACCAATACCACCACCTATACTACCACCAATACCACCACAACCAATACCACCACCAATACCACCACTACCAATACCACAACCACCAATACCACCACTAATACCACCACCACCAATACCACCACCACCAATGCCAATACCAATACCACCACCGCCAGTACCACCACCTATACTACCACCAATGACACCACCACCAATAACACCACAACCAATACCACCACCAATAATACCACCACCACCAATGCCAATACCAATACCACCACCACCAGTACCACCATCACTACCAATACCACCACCAATACCACCACCGCCAGTACCACCATCAATACCAATACCACCACCAATACCAATTCTACCACCACCAATACCACCACCACCAATACCACCACCAACACCAATACCACCACCACCAATCCAATACTACCACCGCCAATACCGATACCACCACCAATACCACCAATATCAATACCACCACTGCCAATACCTACTCCAATACCAATACCACCACCACCAATACCACTACCAATATCACCAATACAACCACCACCACCAATACCACCACCACCATCAATACCACCAATACCACCACCACCACCACCAATACCACCACCAATACCATCACCAATACCACCACCACCACCAATACCACCACCAATACCTCCATCACCACCAATACCACCACCAATACCATTGCAACCAATACCACCACCAATACCACCAATATCACCACCACTGACAATATCACCACCACCACCATCCCAATACCACCACCCATACCAGCACCAATACCACCATCGCCAATACCACCACCGCCAATACCACCATCAATACCAATACCACCACCAATACCACAAACACCACCACCACCATTACCACCACCATTACCACCACCACCAATACCACCACCACCACCAATACCACCACCAATACCTCCATCACCACCCATACCAGCACCAATACCACCGCAACCAATACCAATACCACAACCACAAACACCACCACCACCATTACCACCACCACCAATAACACCACCACCAATACTACCACCACCAATACCACCACTACCACCACCACCACCACCAATACCACCACCAATACCTCCATCACCACCAATACCACCGCGACCAAAACCACCACCAATACCACCAAAATCACCACCACCACCAATATTACCACCACCTATACCAACACCACCACCAATACCACAACCACAAACACCACCACCACCATTACCACCACCACCAATAACACCACCACCAATACTACCACCACCAATACCACCAACACCACCAATACCACCACCACCACCACCAATACCACCAATACCAACTCCAATACTACAAATACCACCAACACCAATACCACCACCTATACTACCACCAATACCACCACAACCAATACCACCACCAATACTACCACTACCAATACCACCACCACCAATACCACCACTAATACCACCACAAATACCAATACCACCACCACCAATGCCAATACCAATATCACCACTGCCAATACCACCACCTATACTACCACCAATGACACCACCACCAATAACACCACAACCAATACCACCACCAACAATACCACCACCACCAATGCCAATACCAATACCACCACACGCCAGTACCACCATCAATACCAATACCACCACCAATACCACCACCGCCAGTACCACCATCAATACCACCACCAATACCAATTCCACCACCACCAATACCACCACCACCAATACCACCACCACCAATACCAATACCACCACCACCAATACCTACACCAATACCACCACCACCAATATCACCAATACAACAACCACCACCAATACCACCACCAATACCACCACCACCACCAATACCACCACCACCACCACCACCAATACCACCACTACTAACATTACCACCAATACCACCACTAAAACCAGCACCACAAATACCAATACCACCACCACCAATGCCAATACCACCACCGCCAATACCACCATCAATACCAATACCACCACCAATACCAATACCACCACCACCAATACCATCACCACCACCACCAATACCACCACAACCACCAATACCACCAATTCCACCACCACCACCAACACCAATACCACCACCACCACCAATCCAATACCTCCACCGCCAATACCAATACCACCACCACCAATACCACCACCACCAATACCTACACCAATACTACCACCACCACCACCAATACCACCACCAATACCACCACAACCACCAATATCACCAATACAACCACCACCACCAATACCATCACCACCACCAATACCACCACCACCAATACCACAACCAATACCATTACCAATACCACCAGCACCACCAATACTACCACCACCAATACCACCACCACCAATACCAATACCACCACCACCAATACCACCAGCAGTACCACCAATAACACCACCATGACCAATACCACCAATACCACCACCAATACCACCACCACCACCAATACCAACACCACCACCACCAATACCACCAATTCCACCACCACCAATACCACCACCAATACCACCAACAATACCACCACCACTAATACCACCACCACCAATACCAATACAACCACCACCAATACCACCACCAATACCACCACCACCACCAATACCACCAATACCACCACCACCACCAATACCACCACCGCCAATACTACCACCAGTACAACCACCATCACCAATACCAACACCACCACCACCAATACCACCACCACCAACACGTGTTGGCTTAATATGTGGCTATTGGTGATTGATGAAGATTGAAGCACAGAAATATGCATAATACGGAATAAAGCACAAAGAAGAAATTTCGAAGACTAATGTGTGGATTGATTTCTGGCTTGATTACATGATCGATACTCAGGATATTGACTTTTTCACCAATACCACCACCACCAACACCACCACCAATACCACCACCACCAATACCACCACCACCAATACCACCACCACAAATACCACCACCACCAATGTCACCAATACCACCACCACCAATACCACCACTACTAGCACCACCAATAACACCATCAATACCACCACCACCAATACCACCACTAATACCACCACCACCAATACCAATACCACCACCACCAATGCCAATACCAATACCACCACTGCCAATACCACCACCTATACTACCACCAATGACACCACCACCAATAACACCACAACCAATACCACCACCAACAATACCACCACCACCAATGCCAATACCAATACCACCACCGCCAGTACCACCATCAATACCAATACCACCACCAATACCACCACCAATACCAACACCACCACCGCCAGTACCACCATCAATACCAATACCACCACCAATACCAATTCCACCACCACCAATACCACCACCACCAATACCAATACCACCACCACCAATACCTACACCAATACCACCACCACCAATACCACCACCACCAATACCACCACCAATATCACCAATACAACAACTACCACCACCACCAATACCACCACCACCAATACCACCACAACCAATACCACCACTACTAACACCACCACCAATACCAACACTAAAACCACCACCACAAATTCCAATACCATCACCACCAATGCCAATACCAATACCACCACCGCCAATACCACCATCAATACCAATACCACCACCAATACCACCACCACCAATACCATCACCACCACCACCAATACCACCACAACCACCAATACCACCAATTCCACCACCAACACCAATACCACCACCAACCCCAATACCACCACCACCAATCCAATACCACCATCACCAATACCAATACCACCACCAATACCACCACCACCAATACCTACACTAATACTACCACCACCACCACCAATACCACCACAACCACCAATATCACCAATACAACCACCACCACCAATACCACCACCACCACCAATACCACAACCACCACCAATACCATCACCACCACCAATCCCACAACCAATACCATTACCAATACCACCACCACCCCCAATACTACCACCACCAATACCACCACCACCAATACCAATACCACCACCACCACCACCAATATCACCAGCAATACCACCAGCAATACCACCAGCAATACCACCAATAACACCACCACCACCAATACCACCACCACCACCAATACCAACACCACCACCACCAATACCACCAATTCCACCACCACCAATACCACCACCAATACCACCACCACCAAGAATACCACCAATACCACCACCACCACGAATACCACCACCACCAATACCACCACCAGTACCACCACCATCACCAATACCAACACCACTACCACCAATACCACCACCACCAACACGTGTTGCCTAATCAGTGGCTATTGGTGATTGATGAAGATTGAAGCACAGATATATGCATAATACAGAATAAAGCACAAAGAAGAAATTTCGAAGACTAATGCGTGGATTGATTTCTGGCTTGATTACATGATCGAGGATATTGAATTTTTCACCAATACCACCACCACCAACACCACATCCAATACCACCACCACCAATACCACCACCACCAATGTCACCAATACCACCACCACCATTACCACCACTACTAGCACCACCAATAACACCATCAATACCACCATCACCAATACCACCACCACCAATCCAATACCACCACCACGAATACCAATACCACCACCAATACCAATACCAACAATACCACCACCACCAATACCAATTCCACCACCAATACTAATACCACCACCAATATCACCACCAATACCAACACCACCAATACCACCACCACCACCAATACCACCACCACCACCAATACCACCACCAATACCACCAACACCACCACCAATACCACCACCAATACCACCATCAATACCTCCATCAATACCACCACCACCAATACCACCACCAATAGCACCACCAATAACACCAACACCAATAACACCAACACCAATACCACCACCACCAATCCAATACCACCACCGCCAATACCAATACCACCACCAATACCAATACCACCACCAATACCTACACCAATACCACCACCACCAATACCACCACCAATATCACCACCACCACCAATACCACAACCAATACCATTACCAATACCACCACCACCACCAATACTACCACCACCAATACCACCACCAGCAATACCAATACCACCACCACCAACACCAATATCACCGCCAATACCACCAGCAATACCACCAATAACACCACCATGACCAATACCACCAATACCACCACCCCCACCAATACCACCACCAATACCTCCACAACCACCAATACCAACACCACCACCACCAATACCACCAATTCCACCACCACAACCAATACCACCACCAATACCACCAACAATACCACCACCACTAATACCACCACCACCAATACCAATACAACCACCACCAATACCTCCACCAATACCACCAATACCACCACCACCACCAATACCACCAATACCACCACCACCACCAATACCACCACTGCCAATACCACCACCAGTACCACCACCATCACCAATACCAACGCCACCACCAACACGTGTTGGCTTAATCTGTGGATATTGGTGATTGATGAAGATTGAAGCACAGATATATGCATAATACGGAATAAAGCACAAAGAAGAAATTTCCAAGACTAATGCGTGGATTGATTTCTGGCTTGATTACATGATCGATGCTCAGGATATTGACTTTTTCACCAATACCACCACCACCAACACCACCACCAATACCACCACCACCAATACCACCACCACCAATGTCACCAATACCACCACCACCGATACCACCACCACCACCAATACCAATACCAATACCAACAATACCACCACCACCAATACCAATACCACCACCACCAATTTCACCAATACCAATACCAATATCACCATCACCACCAATACCACCACGAATGGCACCAATACCACCACCAATACCACCAACACCAATACCACCACCACCAATCCAATACCACCACTGCCAATACCAATACCACCACCACCACCAATACAACCACCAGCAATACCAAGACCACCACCACCAATACCATCAATACCACAAACACCACCAATACCACCAACACCACCAATACCACCACCAATACCACCATCACCACCAATACCACCACCAATAACACCACCACCAATACCATCACTAATACCACCATCACCACCAATACCACCACCAATAACACCACCACCACTTTCACCAATACCAATACCAATATCACCATCACCACCAATACCACCACGAATGGCACCAACACCAATACCACCCCCAATACCACCAACACCAATACCACCACCACAAATCCAATACCACCACTGCCAATACCAATACCACCACCACCACCAATACAACCACCAGCAATACCAAGACCACCACCACCAATACCATCAATACCACAAACACCACCAATACCACCAACACCACCAATACCACCACCAATACCACCATCACCACCAATACCACCACCAATAACACCACCACCAATACCATCACTAATACCACCATCACCACCAATACCACCACCAATAACACCACCACCAATACCATCACTAATACCACCACCATCAATAACACCACCACCTCCAATATCATCACCACCAATACCACCACGAATACCACCACCACCAATACCACAACCACCACTACCAACACCAATACCACCACCACCAATACCACCGCCACCACCACCAATACCACCACCACCAATACCACCACCACCACCAATACCATCAATACCACCACCTCAAATACCACCACTAATACCACCACCAATACCACCACCAATACCAACACCACCACCAATACCACCACCAATACCACCACCACCAATACCACCAACAACAATACCTCCACCAATACCACTACCACCACCAATACCAATACCACCACCAATGCTAATATCACCACCACCACCACCACCAAGACCACGACCAATACCACCACCACCACCAATACCACCACCAATACCACCACCACCAATACCACCACCACCAATACCACGATACCACCACCACCAATCCAATACCACCACCACCGATACCAATACCCACACCAATAAAACCAATACCTTTACCACCACCACCAATACCTACACCAATACCAATACCACCACCAATATCACCAATACAACCACCACCACCAATACCACCACCTCTACCAATACAACCACCAGTACCACCACCACTACCAATACCAATACCCCCATTAATACCATCACCAATACCACCACCACCACCAATACCACCACCAATACCTCCATCACCACCAATACCACCACCAATACCACTGCGCCCAATACCACCACCAATAACACCAATATCACCACCACCACCAATATCACCACCACCAATACCACCACCACCACCAATACCACCACCACAAACACCACCACCACCATTACCACCAACACCACCATTACCACCACCACCACCAATATCACCACCAATACCTCCATCACCACCAATACCACCGCGACCAACACCACCACCACCACCAATATTACCACCACCTATTCAGACACCACCATCAATACCACCACCACAAACACCACCACCACCATTACCACCACCACCAATAACACCACCACCAATACTACCACCACCAATACTACCACCACCAATATCACCACCACCAATACCACCACCACCACCAATACCAACTCCAATACTACAAATACCGCCACCACCAATACCACCACCTATACTACCACCAATACCACCACAACCAATACCACCACCAATACCACCACTACCAATACCACAACCACCAATACCACCACTAATACCACCACCACCAATACCACCACCACCAATGCCAATACCAATACCACCACCGCCAGTACCACCACCTATACTACCACCAATGACACCACCACCAATAACACCACAACCAATACCACCACCAATAATACCACCACCACCAATGCCAATACCAATACCACCACCACCAGTACCACCATCACTACCAATACCACCACCAATACCACCACCGCCAGTACCACCATCAATACCAATACCACCACCAATACCAATTCTACCACCACCAATACCACCACCACCAATACCACCACCAACACCAATACCACCACCACCAATCCAATACTACCACCGCCAATACCGATACCACCACCAATACCACCAATATCAATACCACCACTGCCAATACCTACTCCAATACCAATACCACCACCACCAATACCACTACCAATATCACCAATACAACCACCACCACCAATACCACCACCACCATCAATACCACCAATACCACCACCACCACCACCAATACAACCACCAATACCATCACCAATACCACCACCACCACCAATACCACCACCAATACCTCCATCACCACCAATACCACCACCAATACCATTGCAACCAATACCACCACCAATACCACCAATATCACCACCACTGACAATATCACCACCACCACCATCCCAATACCACCACCCATACCAGCACCAATACCACCATCGCCAATACCACCACCGCCAATACCACCATCAATACCAATACCACCACCAATACCACAAACACCACCACCACCATTACCACCACCATTACCACCACCACCAATACCACCACCACCACCAATACCACCACCAATACCTCCATCACCACCCATACCAGCACCAATACCACCGCAACCAATACCAATACCACAACCACAAACACCACCACCACCACCATTACCACCACCACCAATAACACCACCACCAATACTACCACCACCAATACCACCACTACCACCACCACCACCACCAATACCACCACCAATACCTCCATCACCACCAATACCACCGCGACCAAAACCACCACCAATACCACCAAAATCACCACCACCACCAATATTACCACCACCTATACCAACACCACCACCAATACCACAACCACAAACACCACCACCACCATTACCACCACCACCAATAACACCACCACCAATACTACCACCACCAATACCACCACCACCACCAATACCACCACCACCAATACCACCAATACCAACTCCAATACTACAAATACCACCAACAACAATACCACCACCTATACTACCACCAATACCACCACAACCAATACCACCACCAATACTACCACTACCAATACCACCACCACCAATACCACCACTAATACCACCACCAATACCAATACCACCACCACCAATGCCAATACCAATATCACCACTGCCAATACCACCACCTATACTACCACCAATGACACCACCACCAATAACACCACAACCAATACCACCACCAACAATACCACCACCACCAATGCCAATACCAATACCACCACCGCCAGTACCACCATCAATACCAATACCACCACCAATACCACCACCGCCAGTACCACCATCAATACCACCACCAATACCAATTCCACCACCACCAATACCACCACCACCAATACCACCACCACCAATACCAATACCACCACCACCAATACCTACACCAATACCACCACCACCAATATCACCAATACAACAACCACCACCAATACCACCACCAATACCACCACCACCACCAATACCACCACCACCAATACCACCACAACCAATACCACCACCACCACCACCAATACCACCACTACTAACATTACCACCAATACCACCACTAAAACCAGCACCACAAATACCAATACCACCACCACCAATGCCAATACCACCACCGCCAATACCACCATCAATACCAATACCACCACCAATACCAATACCACCACCACCAATACCATCACCACCACCACCAATACCACCACAACCACCAATACCACCAATTCCACCACCACCACCAACACCAATACCACCACCACCAATCCAATACCTCCACCGCCAATACCAATACCACCACCACCAATACCACCACCACCAATACCTACACCAATACTACCACCACCACCACCAATACCACCACCAATACCACCACAACCACCAATATCACCAATACAACCACCACCACCAATACCATCACCACCACCAATACCACCACCACCAATACCACAACCAATACCATTACCAATACCACCAGCACCACCAATACTACCACCACCAATACCACCACCACCAATACCAATACCACCACCACCACCACCAATACCACCAGCAGTACCACCAATAACACCACCATGACCAATACCACCAATACCACCACCAATACCACCACCACCACCAATACCAACACCACCACCACCAATACCACCAATTCCACCACCACCAATACCACCACCAATACCACCAACAATACCACCACCACTAATACCACCACCACCAATACCAATACAACCACCACCAATACCACCACCAATACCACCACCACCACCAATACCACCAATACCACCACCACCACCAATACCACCACCGCCAATACCACCACCAGTACCACCACCATCACCAATACCAACACCACCACCACCATTACCACCACCACCAACACGTGTTGGCTTAATATGTGGCTATTGGTGATTGATGAAGATTGAAGCACAGAAATATGCATAATACGGAATAAAGCACAAAGAAGAAATTTCGAAGACTAATGTGTGGATTGATTTCTGGCTTGATTACATGATCGATACTCAGGATATTGACTTTTTCACCAATACCACCACCACCAACACCACCACCAATACCACCACCACCAATACCACCACCACCAATACCACCACCACCAATACCACCACCACCAATGTCACCAATACCACCACCACCAATACCACCACTACTAGCACCACCAATAACACCATCAATACCACCACCACCAATACCACCACCACCACCAATTCAATACCACCACCACCAATACCAATACCACCACCAATACCAACACCAACAATACCACCACCACCAATACCAATACCACCACCACCAATTTCACCAATACCAATACCAATATCCCCATCACCACCAATACCACCATGAATGGCACCAACACCAATACCACCACCAATACCACCAACACCAATACCACCACCACCAATCCAATACCACCACTGCCAATACCAATACCACCACCACCACCAATACAACCACCAGCAATATTAAGACCACCACCACCAATACCATCAATACCACAAACACCACCAATACCACCAACACCACCAATACCACCACCAATACCACCATCACCACCAATACCACCACCAATAACACCACCACCAATACCATCACTAATACCACCATCACCACCAATACCACCACCAATAACACCACCACCAATACCATCACTAATACCACCACCATCAATAACACCACCACCTCCAATATCATCACCACCAATACCACCACGAATACCACCACCACCAATACCACAACCACCACTGCCACCACCAATACCACCACCACCAATACCACTGCCACCACCACCAATACCACCACCACCAATACCACCACCACCACCAATACCATCAATACCACTACCTCAAATACCACCACTAATACCACCACCAATACCACCACCAATACCAACACCACCACCAATACCACCACCAATACCACCACCACCAATACCACCACCACCAACACCAATACCTCCACCAATACCACTACCACCACCAATACCAATACCAGCACCAATGCTAATATCACCACCACCACCACCAAGACCACCACCAATACCACCACCACCACCAATACCACCACCACCACCAATAACACGATACCACCACCACCAATCCAATACCACCACCGCCAATACCAATACCCACACCAATAAAACCAATACCTTTACCACCACCACCAATACCTACACCAATACCAATACCACCACCACCAATACCACCACCAATATCACCAATACAACCACCACCACCAATACCACCACCAATACCACCACCTCTACCAATACAACCACCAGTACCACCACCACTACCAATACCAATACCTCCATTAATACCATCACCAATACCACCACCACCACCAATACCACCACCAATACCTCCATCACCACCAATACCACCACCAATACCACTGCGCCCAATAACACCACCAATAACACCAATATCACCACCACCACCAGTATCACCACCACCATTACCTCCACCACCACCATTACCACCACCACCACCAATACCTCCATCACCACCAATACCACCACGACCAAAACCACCACCAATACCACCAATATCACCACCACCACCAATATTACCACCACCTATACCAACACCACCACCAATACCACCACCACAAACACCACCACCACCATTACAACCACCACCAATAACACCACCACCAATACTACCACCACCAATACTACCACCACCAATACCACCACCACCACCAATACCACCACCACCACCAATACAAACTCCAATACTACAAATACCGCCACCACCAATACCACCACCTATACTACCACCAATACCACCACAACCAATACCACCAATACCACCACTACCAATACCACCACCACCAATTCCACCACTAATACCACCACCACCAATACCAATACCACCACCACCAATGCCAAAACCAATACCACCACCGCCAATACCACCACCTATACTACCACCAATGACACCACCACCAATAACACCACAACCAATACCACCACCAATACCACCACCACCAATGCCAATACCAATACCACCAGTACCACCATCAATACCAATACCAGCACCAATACCACCATCAATACCACCACCGCCAGTACCACCATCAATACCAATTCCACCACCAATACCAAACCCACCACCACCAATACCACCACCACCAATACCACCACCAACACCAATACCACCACCACCAATCCAATACTACCACCGCCAATACCGATACCACCACCAATACCACCAATATCAATAACACCACTGCCAATACCTACTCCAATACCAATACCATCACCACCACCAATACCACCAATACCACTACCAATATCACCAATACAACCACCACCACCAATACCACCACCACCATCAATACCACCAATACCACCACCACCACCACCACCACCACCAATACCGCCACCGCCACCAATACCACCACCAATACCATCACCAATACCACCACCACCACCAATACCTCCATCACCACCAATACCACCACCAATACCATTGCAACCAATACCACCACCAATACCACCAATATCACCACCACCACCAATATCACCACCATCACCACCATCAATACCACCACCACAAACACCACCACCACCATTACCACCACCATTACCACCACCAACAATACCACCACCACCACCAATACCACCACCAATACCTCCATCACCACCCATACCAGCACCAATACCACTGCAACCAATACCACCACCAATACCACCAATATCACCACCACCACCAATATCACCACCACCAATACCACCACCAATACCAACACCACCACTAATACTACCACCACCAATACTACCACCACCAATACCAACTCCAATACCACCACTATCACCACCACCAATACCACCACCTATACTACCACCAATACCACCACCACCAATACCACCACAACCAATACCACCACCAATACCATCACCACCACCAATACCACCAGTCCCAGGATGCTTGTTTCCGGTCCAGGGAAGACATGGCTTGGCAGTTCGGGCTGGACTGTTCCCATGAGGCACAGGGTCAGACTGATTTGCATATGGCCATGTCTGAACTGGGGTGGTGGAGTGAGCTAAAGAATGATGATGGATTAAACCCAGATCAGTTGACTGGGGGTGAGTGTTTGATTTGCTCTAACGCTCCGTCCATCATCCCCTTTGGTATCGCTTTGCCATAAATCACAGCCCGCCCTGCACCAGGAGGTGATGCCAGGGCCCTAATACAGCTGGAGTGTTTTTATTAGGCCAAAGATAGCAATGACATTACGCAATGCCACACTGCACACTCAAATCACAGAGAGGGCAGGAAATAGTCCCCCCGCTCTTTCTCCTGAGCCATGACAGTGTAATCACAGAGCGAAAGTTGTTGGAGGGCTTTGTTAGTGTTTATAGCTCGGATCATATGTAACTCTCACTTCACACTGTGTGTCTGTGTAATTTACAACACTTACACATCTTCTTCACTGCACTATTTATCACTACTTTGAAGACGTCGCAGGCCGGTCTCTTTCTCTGATATTTACAATCTAACAAGTGGTTGAGAAGGCCCTTTATTGCCATTCAATAGGTCTCACATTTGCGAGAGTTTAAGCTATTAGTATTGTAAATGACAATGCCTTTTATTTATGTTTTAAAACCCAAAACATAAATAAAAGGCATTGTCATTTACAATGCCAATAGCTCAAACTTGCAAGAATGTGAAACCTATTGCATAGCAAATGCTTGTCTTAAAGGAAGCTGATTTGACAGTGAAATAAAATAAGTTTAAATATACTTTCCATAAATTTTTCAGCTCTCACGTAGGCAATTATCCTTCTCAGGAGCTATGGGCTGCTCGTAGTTTAGCATATTCTGCCGTGGTTATCTCCCAGAGCCATTTCGAGAAGCTATATTTTCAAAAAAATGTCTTGAAGCGCCTCCTCATGTTTCCACAGATCTTATTTTAGAAAATCTTTTGTGTCCTACCATTACAATAATTGGGCGTACTGAGCTAAAATATAGTTCTGGTGGGCATTTTTCTTATAACACTCCAAGCTGTAAATTGAGGGCCCTCCACCAATTGCTCCCAATAACTTATACCTGCTACCATCAAGGGGAGACATAACTTGTGTTCCATGTATGGTGGTGTGGCAGGAGAATTCCAGACTGATGCAAAGCCATTTTATTACAGTAAACCCAATATTTGTCAAATTGTAAGTCAGACATTTGCACTGGCTCTCAATACATCCAGACTGACTCTCTTGAAAGATGCAGGCTCTCCAAACTTATTGAAGAATTTTTCCAAGCCTTTGTCTTTTAGCATTACATGAAACAAGTTAACTCTGCATGAGTTATCGGACACAATATTGTTGTCCTGGGCCCAGGCCTCTAGCTGGTCAAAAATAATTCTTCCCATAATCTTCGCTGCAGAATTGATTAAGAAGATGGGCCAGTAACATTCAGTACTGCCTCTGTCTCCTTTCTTGTAAATGGGTACTATAGCAGAATGTGAACAGGATTTTAGTGGGCCAACCAATGACACACCTTTCAGGACAATTGTTAGTAGCTGTGCCCAAAACACAATATTGTCTGTGAAAAGATCAGCGGGGACCCCATCAGGTCCAGGTGCCTTGCCTGCGGGACAACTATTAATGACAACTATAATTTAGTCCAATTCAATGGCCAATCATGCGTCTAATGCCACTAAATCACTCTTTCGCAAACCTCAGACATGTGAAGAGGGTGGGCAGAGTCGTAAACATCTTTGAAGTTCTCAACCAGGCTGGTAGAGCTATTAACCAGGCCAGTCTCAGATTCTGAAGAGCCTTTAAAGAAGGTGTTGTGGATCGCTTCCCAAAATGAACGAGAGTCCATGCTGTTACTGGCAGCTATCAAGCATTCTAAAGCCTCTGCTCTAATCTCCTTCTTTCTTGTTTCAAGTGCACGCTTGTATATCCTGTGGCAAGACCTTATAAGATCACCATCACTTAAAATTAAGGCAACCCCTTTACAGATACCTGTTCGATCATCCTTTTGACCAACATGCTACCTCAGATTAGATCCAGCTATATGCAAATCAAACTTGACCCTATTCCAATAGGAGCAGTCCAACCCAAACTGCAGAGACAGGCCCTCTCTGAACTGGAACACGAGTAACCCAAGACCGGTTTTGCCCTGGTTGGGGCTCATTAGTCAGGTGTAGCTTGGATCCAGTTGCACAGTGAGCAGGGGACCCACATCTGGGCATACTTTAGGCATATTAGGGTGGTGCATAAAACACACCAAAGGTGATGGGAGGATGCTTGCAAAAAATCTAACCAATGGCAAACGATCAAGGTAGCATTCCAACCCATTGTTCTTTTGCCCACCATGTCACCTCAGATTAGACCCAGCTTAATGCAAATCAGTCTTGACTCTGCTCCAATAGGAGCAGCCAAGCCTGGACTGCCAAGCCAGGCCCTCTCTGAACTGGAACACAAGCACCCCAAGACTAGCTTTACTCTGTTTGGGTCTCTTCAGTTCGCGTAGCTTGATTCCAGTGGCACACTGAGAAAGGGACCCATGTCTGGGCATACCCATGGCAAATTAGGGCTGTGATTCAAACATGCAAAAGGTGATTGGATGATGCTTGCAATAAGTCTAACCACTGGCAAGCACCTGGGGTAGCATTCCAACCCATTTTTGCCACCATGACATCGCAGATTAAACCCAGCTATATGCAAATCAGTCTTGACCATGCTCAAATAGGAGCAGTCTAGACCAAACTGCCAAGCCAGGCCATCTCTGAACCAAAACACAAGCATTTTAAGAACAGTTTTGCCTTGTTTGGGTCTCTCTTAGCTTGGTTCCAGAGGCACAGTGAGCAAGGCACCTATGTCTGGGCATACCATTGGCTACCCTGAGCAATTGCCAGGGATTAGACTTATTGAAAGCATCCTTCCATCATTGTTTCTGTGTTTGAGAAATATCAAAACCAAAAGAACCCTGGGAGGTTGTGCCACAATGTGAAGCAACTAAGACACCAAAAATTTATGAATGCCCTAAAAATTATACCAATGAGAAACAAGACTGTGATAGGGGTATGTCCCCCAAGCCTATCCTAGTAGATCTCAAAACAGAGATTAAAAGTAGATTCAAAATCTCAGAAACTAATCAAAAAGAGATGTAAGGTGCATGCTGTGATGAATTGTCAGCGAGAACTATAGTCCTGGAAGACAGAATACCCAAGCTCAAAGTAGATCTGGAAGAAAATACACAACTAATAAGTCTATTAAAGACCCAAAACAGTGGTCTGATGGATGACCTGGGAAGGTTGGAGAATCACTCCAGATGGAATAGCGTAAGAATATTGAATGTCCCAAGGGTGCCGGAGAGAGTGATCCGAAGGATTTTGGAGTAAAATGTTTTACGAAGTCTTCAAGGGTAACACAGCAGTAGCTTTCAATCTAGAAATACAAAGAGTTCATAGGGATCCATTCAGGTGATAGAGCAGATAAAGACGTTGTTTGCACCGTGCAAAGACTTGGTGCAAATTCCAGCAGAAACTGCACTCAGAGGGATGGATCTTTATCTCAAATTGAGGCTTGAAAACATCAATTCATTAGCATACTAATAAAAGTGCAGCAGATTTTGCCCCACAAGAATGACAGAGTAGTATATTTGCAAACCATAACGGCTTACTAAGAGATCAGCAAATGTACAAATTTAAATCAGACACAGACGCCTTAAATTAATATTCACCAAGTTACAGTATAAATCGATGTAATCAAAGTGAGTCAGAATAGCAAATACACAGCAAATTATTTTGAGGATTGTTGTAAGCAAATCATAAAAGATTCAGTTCCCCTTAAGGTAAATTCCCTAATGGTAAGCTAAAGCGTTGCAAATAGGGTCAGGGAGGAGATAGCAGCCGATTTCAACAAATATAGCCTCTAAGATAGAACCATATGAATGTTCCAATTAGGAAAACAAGAAAGGTGCTTGCTGGAGAGAATAACTCTATGAGCAAAAATAAATTAGGCATGGAGTCTCAAGCGCGGTAGAGAGACATCTGTCTTCAAAGGTGTACAAGAGCAAGTCTAACTGCCTAGCACAGATAAATGCAAAGTCAAATCATGAATTTCAACAAAATAGACACTCCTACTGCTCCCACTGAGAAGAAACCAATCAAATCTGATCATTTATGAAACTCTTGGTGCCAATTCCTTGATCTTCATAGATGGCGCAAAAGGGATATTTTTCTGCACTGGTTCCTCTCACACACAGGTGCCAAGATTCACTGTTCAGCTCATTAAAAACATACATTCAGTATGTTAGTAATCTAACAATACCAGTACAGTTTAACCCCATTAGTAGGCCAATGGCTGACTGCCGCACTCACTCCCCAGTGCTGGTGTCAGGAAATAGGGTTAGAAAGGCCCCTCTGGAGCTTCCCGAGCAGCCCGATTGCTTTTTATTTTGCTGCAATGACATATGGTGTGCAGGGTATGTCATTGCAGTAAAAGTGAAAGTAAAATGAGCCGATAAGCTTGCTTTACTTTTACTGAATCAGGGCTCAGGGGCATATCTCAGCCCCCCAAGCACTGATTCTCATGGAAGAGGTATCGTTGGAAAAGAACAAAATTCCCCTTTCCTATGGTACCCCTGCCCAGTGGATCCCTGCTTGGGGCTTGCCACAGTAGAGTGATCCCCAAGCAGAGATCCACCACCTAGCCCCCAGGGATAATGGGAGTGCCCCCTTGAGCAAGAGCTTCTCCTTTTCTAAGGGAAAGTGATTATTTTAGTCTTTCTGCCCCCCCTGATGGGTAGATGGGGTCAATTACCCCAGATGTGCCCCCCGAGGCAAAAAGCCCACTAGACAACAGGGATTTTTAATTTTTATGACAATGTGGGGGTGGGGGCTGCACATCATGGCCATAGCTATGCCCCGACCCCAAGTAAATGGGCAAGTGTCTTTTTGACTCCCCTTTTGGAGGCAGATAGGGGTAATTGCCCTTTGATTTGGTCCCCGGGGGACAGAAATACAGCTAGATGCCAGGGATGTGGGTTTTGTTTTAAATATAGAGGTTGGAGTTACCCGCCATCAATCAATAAATCAATCAGGTAACTTGTAATGTTCGACTACTCACCCATTAGGGTCTGAAGGTGCTGAGTGTGGGGGTGGATCTGAAGTTCAGTTGAAGAGCCAGGTCTTGAGGTCCTTCCTGAATTGAGGTAGAGACAGTGATTGCTTGAGATGTAGAGGGAGGGAGTTCTAGGCCTTTGCAGCAAGGTAGGAGAAGAATCTTTCTCTAGCCGTGGTCTTGCGGATCCATAGGATGGTGGCCAGGGCCAGTTGGGCGGAGCAGAGATGTCTGGTGGGTATGTGGAAGGAGAGGCAGTGGTTGAGGTATGCAGGTCCAGCATTGTGGAGGGCTTTGTAGGTGTGCGTGAGGAGCTTGAAGGTAATTCTTTTGTTGATCGGTAGCCAGAGGAAGTTTCTCAGGTGACCAGTGATGTGGCTGTGGCAGGGGATGTTCAGCATGAGTCTGGCAGAGGCTTTCTGGATGTTCTGCAGTTTCTGGGTAGTGCTGGCATAGAGTGTGTTGCCATAGTCCAGTCTGCTGTTGACAAGCACATGGGTGACAGTTTTTCTGGACTCGCTAGGGATACACTTGAAGATCTTCGGAAGCAGGTGGAGCGTGTGAAAGCAGGAGGACGAGACAACCTTACTTTGGCGGTTCATTGAGAGCACAGAGACCATGATGATGCTGAGGGTTTGTGCGTGGTCTATGTATGTGGGGGGTTCTACGCACTGCAGGCCACCAGGTGTTGTCCCAAGCGGAGGAGGTTGAGCCCAGGATGAGGACTTGGGTCTTGTCCAAGTTGAGCTTGAATCAGCTGTCCTCCATCCAGATGGCGACTGCCTTCATCCCATTTTAGAAGTTGCTCTTGGCGGCGGTGGGTTTGTCTGTGAGGGAAAGAATCAGCTGGGTGTCATCGGCGTAGGAGAGGATGTTGAGTCCTTGGCTTCTGACGATGGCTGCACGCGCGGCCATGTAGATGTTGAAGAGGGTGGGGCTCAGGGAGGATCCCTGGGCCACTCTGCAGTTGATCTCTGTGAGTTATGAGTAGAAACAACTGTGTTACAACGCATGCCGTTACCCCGCATTTTTTACTCCACAAAATCTTTTATAATGCAGGGCTTTACACTGCAATTCATTACAACGCATTGTCCATTACAATGCAATTTACTATTCTAACTCCACTGGGGTGTTGTAATAGACAGTGCGTTGTATTGGATTGCGTTGTAAAGCCCTGCGTTGTAAAAGATTTTGCGGGGTAAAAAATGCGGTGTAATGGCACGCGTTGTAAAAGCGTGTGGGGTAAAGTGTCATATTCAAGTAGAAAGTTGGAAGTCTGACTCTCTGTGTTCGGCCGTGAGGAAGGAGCGGATCCATTCTCGGGCTTTGTCGCGGATGTCGGCGTCGTGGAGTCTTGCGCAGAGGGTGTGATGGGAGATGGTGTTGAAAGCAGCCGATAGGTCCAGAAGGAAGAGGGCTGCATTTTTTCCTCAGTCGAGGAGGGTGCAAATGTCATCTGTAATGGCAGGGAGAGCAGTCTCATTGCTGTGGTTGCTTCTGAAGCCCGACTGGGAAAGGTCCAGGATGCGGTTCATTTTGATGATCTCGAGAGTTGGGTGTTGATGGCCTTCTCGATGACCTTGGCTTGGAAGGGGAGCAGAGAGGTGGGTCTGTAGTTCTTGAGGTCCGTCGGGTTGGCAGAGGGTTTCTTCAGCAGGGAATTGATCTCTGCATGTTTCCAGTCTTTGGGGAAGGTGGCGGACTCGATGGAGCAGTTAATAGATGCGGCAGAGTTTGGGAGCGATGGAGTTGCCGGCTCTGTTGAAGATGTGGTGAGGGCAGGGATCCGAGAGGGATCTGGAGTGGATGCTCATCATGATCCTGAGGGTATCATCAGAGGTGAGGGTGGTCCAGTTGGGCAGGGTCTGCTGGGGTCTGGAGCCATTGGGGACGGTGGTTGTTGTTCTTGTGTTGCAAAGCTGTTGTAGATCTCCTTGATCTTGTGGTGGAAGAAGGTGGCAAGGTTGTCATAGAGGTATTGAGAGATGGGAATGTCTGCTGTCTGCATGGCCATGCCCTCACGCCAAGTACATGGAGCAACATTTGCCCCCCTCGGGGGGCAGAAAGCCCTCTAGACACCAGGGATTTTTTAAATAAAAATATTGGGGTGGGTGCTGCCCACAGTGGGCATGGCCAGGTCCCCACCCCAAGTTAATAGGGCAACAGTCTTTCTGCCCCCAGGGGATACATGGGGTACTTACCCCTGATCTGCCCCACGAGTGGTCGGAAAGCCCACTAGATGCCAGAGAACTTTTTTTTAATAATAACGATGTGAGCTGCCCACCATGGGCACGGCCATGTTCCCACCCGAAGTAAATGGAGCAACAGTCTTTATGCCGCCTGGGAGGCAGATGGGGTATTTACCCCCATCCGCCTCCTGGGGGGCAGAAAGCCACTATACACCAGGGGGTTATTTTAATAGAAATATCGGGCTGGAGGCTGGCCAGCATAGGCATGGTCAGGCCCCCCACCCTAAGTAAATGGCACAACAGTCTTACCACCCCCCCAGGGGCAGATAAGGATAATTACCCTAGCTCTGCACCCCCATGGGAAAGAAAGCCCACTAGGCACCAAGGATTTTATTTCAGAAAAATATAGGCTGGGGGCTGCCCACCATGGGCATGGCAAAGCCCCCACCTTAAGTAAATAGGGCAACAATCTTACTGCCCCCTATAGAGCAGATGGGGTTAATTACTCCTGATCTGCCTAAAAGGTGCAGAAGGTCCACTAGATGCCAGGAAATGTTTTCTTTGTTAAATAGATGTGGGGCTGCCCACCAAGGGCAACAGTCTCTCTGCCTACCCTGGCGTTGAAGATGGGGTTAATTACCCTGGTCTGCCAAATGGTGGACAGAAAGCCCATTAGACTCCACGGAATGCTTTTTTTCTTTAAGTATAGAGGTGATGGCTATCGAGCATGGGCATGGCTATGCCCCCACCCCAACTAAATGAGGCAACTATCTTTCTGCCCACATTGGGGGGTATATTGTGCTAATTACCCCAAATTTGCCCACCTGGGGGGCAGAAAGCCCACTATACAATAGGGGCTGAATTCATGCAATGTTTTGGGGTTTAAGTGCCCCCCCCCCAGGAATGGACCCATGCTCCCTCCACCCCAGGGCCAAAAAGAATGTTTGTCCCTCCTGGGGGTGGATAGGTTATTCACCCCCAATCTTCCACTCCCCCCTTGTGGGGCAGAAACCCCACTAGACAACAGAGATTTCAAAATGGTGTCAAAACAAACAAAAGGATGGGACGGCAAAGCCCTTGCCCCAGTGGGCTCAATAGTGTCTTCCTGCCCTCCTTGGGGCAGATAGGAGGCTTGTACCGATAGGCTAATAGGAGAGTTTGTCCTAAAATCGCCCCAGGGGAGTAGAAAAGCCACCTGACACCAGGGACTTTGCCTTCGGGGAAAAAGAAAGTGGTATGGTTGTTACAGTCTGGCATTGGCCACACCCCACCCCACAAACCAGTCTTTTTCTCCCCCAGTGGCAGAAAGCCCACTCTATGACAGGAGTATATACTTTTTAATAAAATAATGGGGTGAGTGTTGCCCATCCAAACATCGGGCCCCACACTCACCCTGACAACATCAACAGTCTTTCTGCTCCCCTGCGTACTAAAGCATCCCATTGTAAAGGCAAGAGAGAGGACATTAGGGGGCATATTAACAATAACTTAACGCCGCAATAGTGCAAATTTTTGACATTATGGCAGCTGTTTTTTATTTCCTTATTTACAAGTTGCCGCTAACTCCAGTTAGCAGCAATTTTCTAGCGTAAACGTGAATTTTTCACACCATTATTTCTGTTAGTGTGACATGCAAGGTAGGCCTTTCCTGTGTAAAAACTCCCACAAAACACACTATGCGATATTTACAAGGATTTCCTTGTATGTTGCCACACCAAAAGAACTGCCACTAAGCCCAATTAGAGGCAGTTTTTAATGGCCAAAAAATACCTGGTCTTTAAATTCGTGCAAACACTTGGGTCCACATATAAGATGTTTGGGTGCTGGACAGCACTGCAAGGAATATGGCTATGCTACCCTGCACCAAACAAAAGGTCAGGAATGCGCCCTATCATTAAGATAGGGCATACTCCTGGGTCTCATTCATGAAAAGTGTTGCATCGCTGCGATAAAACAGCGATGAAACACTTTTCACTGTGCCCTCCTTGCGACACCATGGATGCGCCATATTTACTGTACGCTCCATGTTCAATCAATGACGGATACGTCTGGAATCCTGACGTATCTGTCGGAGCTAAAGTCACGCATTGCTGTAGTTTTGTCACAGGCATGACGCAACTTTAGCAATGCATGGGGCAGGCCTGTCCCTAAGGCACTGCGTCACCCTTATGCCCGCCATGAGGCAGGCGTAAGGTTTTGAGGCAGTGGCGTCCTAGAATTGTCGCAGTGAAATCTAATAGATTTCACAGCGCCACTCCTACAAGGCTTTGTTGCGTGGGAACGTCCACCCTGCATACATCATACCTGACATAGGTATAATGTGGCACAGGGCCTCACAAGGTCACACATAAGCCTAGATGCGTCACTTTGTAAATACGGTGCAACGTGCTGCGAGTACGTCAAGAAAATGATGCACCAGCGGCGTTAAACTGTCGCAAGGGGCTCATGAATAAGCCCCCCTGTCTTTTCCCCCTACGCTGGCACACAATGGCTGCCATGCACCAACGCAGGCACCCTTCTGCCATGGTGCAAGGGTGACTGTGTTGCGGAACTGATTGATGTTGTGCAGGAAGGGACACCTATCTGCACAAACCTATCAATCCAGGGTATTTCCTTTATCTCTGAGTGCTGCAAAATGCTACACACATAGAAAAGTGAGAAAAGGAGGAGAAATGAAAACATTTATCCTCGTAGCACCTCCCAAATGTCAGCCTTGGGGTGGTGTTAGATTCTGTCGCATTCTGAATTCTTACAGTTTCTCGTAAACCTGGGAATGCTTCAGATTCCATTGGTTTGGCATGGGAATGCCCACAGCAACACCCATTGAACACCCCTTTCACACTGTTTAATGCGTGAAAAGGGCACATATTTACAAGGCTGTGAAAAGCCATGTAAAGTGGCTTTAAGTGGCCTTGTAAACATGCTGTGGCACATTGCACCACTGGAACATCAAACAAGTGATGTTACAGCATTGCAAGAGTGCCACTAGGGTCTCATAAATGAGTCCCTTGGATAATAGAAGAACTCCCACAATTCCTCCTTGGCAAGGCCAACGACATCATGGACCTCCAACCATTGCAGCAAGGAGCTGACATGCATCGCTCCCCTGAACAACTGCTCCGTTCCCTTTGGGTGACGACTGGACCTGATCCCCTCTAAGTGCTGACCTCATTAGGCTGGAACTTCAGCAACAGGAAGTTGGAGACCAGGAACCACAGAAAGCCAGAGACTCTCCGGAGCTGTCTGTAACCATGGAAGAAGGAGAGACGCATAACCAGTCAACATTAAATTAGGTTATCTGCCATCTGAGGAGTCACATCCGGGGGCTGCACAGACGCCACACTAGATGACCACGTCACAATGAAGTGCACGTCACTGGGGGAGCATTCAGGGGAAGTGTTGGGATCCTGTCTCTGCGTGCGATTGCGCATCGTCGGCACCGCATGCAGCTCCTTCCACCTCTCTTGTATAATCTGCTGCAGATTAGGGGTGGCTTGTAGTTGTGGCGGGGATGCCTGCTCCTCTTATGGGTCCCAGTACGAATGACAGCTTGTTGCGCACACCCTTCACTCCCTGTCCACAGCACCTGGCAACCAGTGGATTGCAGCCAGGTCCAGACCTGTTTAGCCATGTCAATGATTTGCTTGTCAACATCTGAGATCACTCACAGCCTTTATGGGTAGAGGAGGGAGTATTTGATGCCCAACTCTTGGAGGCATCGCTTAACCACTAGAGACGGCCCCTCTGCCTCCGCTCCCCCATGGCGTAGTCAAGGAAGAAAATAACTGTGGCGTTATCCACTTTCACCTCCCCCAGCTTGCGTACCTCCCTCAGGACAGCATCGTGATCCCTGTAGGAGGCAGAAGAGAAAGGGTCTAGGGCCTGTCCCCGGCAGCGGGAGGCTCACCGGCACTCAATGGGCCTGCTCCTCAACAAGAATAGGGAGAGTGCACCTGCTTGCAGTAGGTCATGTAACCATGTCTCAGTACATGTGACTGCATCAGCCCCTTCTGCTCCCTCAGGCAGAACAAACACCCTCATGTTGTTACGCTGGTAGAGGCCCTCCGCATACTCCGCTGTTTTTGCCAGTGACTTCACATGTGTCATTAGCTGCTACACCTCCAACACTGCGCTCAGGGTACTCAGGGGGACTTTAGCCAGTTCTTGCTCAATGCCGTGTGCCTTGTAAGTCAGCTTGTGATGATCTGCGTGCTCCAGGGTGAAGTCGACTGTGATTTTTCCTATGCGGCCCTCAAAGGAAGTAACTGTTTGTTTGAGGGAGGTACCCACTGTGAGTACATAGTCTAGTTTGGAGTCCAGGATGTCCACTGTTACCTGCCCCGGCGGCCAGGGATCCCCAGCCGTTCGGTTCACTGACACGGAGGAGCTGCCAAATGTCGACACCACCCCTGTCTGCAGGCGGTTCATCGTTGCGCAAGATGTCCAGGCTCTATGTATGGCATGCAGTGTAGTGCAGTGTGGCCAGCCGTCCCCTCTCCTCCAGTCAGGTGTATGCTAGCCAAGAATCTTCGTTTGGGCGGCACCGATGGTATTCCCCCATACACCCAAGAGCTCAATACCAGGGGGTGAGAAAGGCAGCACCACCCAGTCGCCACCTCCGATCTAACAGTGGTGACCAGATTCCATGTTCCCCAGTACCCAGTGAGTGAAAGGCAGAACAAGCTGTGCGCCCAAGGGCCTGGGCCCGACTCGGCCCCTGGGACTCCTCCGCTCCACGTCCCACCTTCTCCTCACCAGGACATTGACACTGGGGCTCAATCCGCTGCACTCTCTCCGACCCTGTGACTCAGCCAGCAGGAGCCTCCGCCAGCGGGGATTTAACAATCCAGGGTACAGCAGTCGCCGCCAAGTCCGCTGGGGAACCTCCCGATGCAGATGATGTAACAGGGCCTCCTTAGGCGTGAAGTTGCAGCGCTCCCACCCCACAAGTTCAGCATAGCTCAGGGGCCTCACCCTCCACAGCATCTGGGCAACACCACATCCTCCGGCCTGTGATGCAGAGAGGCGCAGCCCACCATTGGCAATCTCCTCCATGCACCCCAGTGTAGTTGTGGCACTTGTTATGCAATGCAGACCTCCCTACGTCAGTGTGCAGGAGCGCCTCTACCGATCACAGCTCCAAGTGGCGCCAGGCGGTCTTTCTCAAGCAGGTCGGCAATGTGTCTCCATGTGACCTGCAGACTTTGCCACCAAGTAAGGGTGATCGCCGACGTCTCAATGTCTACCGCCACAGTCCACTTGCTTGGCCCGACGCGGCCCGCCTCCACCGTTAGGCCGCAGCAACTCCAAAGCACCGCCGCCTTCCACTCCGGGTCTCAGTCGCAGGCCCAGCGAGGCCTCCGGGCCACGGAGACTGTCCGCGCTTCCAGGAATTGGCTGCCATGGTGTCGCAAGGATGGCGCTATGAAAAGTGCTGCATCCTTGTTTTTCCACAGTGATGCACTTCTTTTCATAAATGAGGCCATGATTCTGCATTTCCTCTTCCCCTGGGATTCTGGCTGGTCATCCTGGCTGTTGGGGGGTTTGGAGGGGGTTGTTGACCTGTGCTGAACTTGGCCCTGGCTGCTCCATTCAGCATTCCATTGTTTTTATTTTATTTTTTCATTAGAGGTGGATTTATAGGCTATTTATGCCTCTGGAGGATGAAAAGTGACGTTGGGCTGACTAATGTGAATTTTTTTGCTGCTAATTGGCCTTTCGTCACATTTCTCTCACTAACGTCAAATTTGTTATCTCCTTGACGCTAGTGTTAGCAGCAGTTTTCGCTGCGGCTAGCTGATACTATCGCCATGTAGCAACGTGTTGTAAATACGTCGCTAACAGGGCAATAGTTTTCGGCGATAGACAGGGGTAAGAAAATTTCCGCTAACTAACGGAAAAACTGGTTAGTGGCAATTCTTGTAAATATACCCCTAGACCCTAGATTCTTTTGAGTGTTGTTTCTACATAAGGGCCAGGAGAGCGTGGCTAATGTTCAATATCGTCCCACTTGCAATGGCGGATTGCTGCACTTTTTGAGGCTTGGGTAGGCTGCCACCTGGAAAAACCTAACAGACCCACACAGTTCTTTTTAAGTTTGAAAATATAGGTTTATTATAATAAAATAAAATGCAGTCAAACAATTCTCTATTGTCTGAAAGAAAAAGAAAAAATGCAAAAAAGAGCAAAATAGTTACAAATGTATAAAGGGGGAAGGAAAAAAGAGGGAGGGGAATATACATGTTTCATAGCAAGAATAATCTGATAATATATTTGGAACAAAAAATGACATTACAAGCAGAGTGATGTGTAATACTAAGAATTAATATTTTCATAGGTGGAATGTCTCAGAGGTGGGAGGGCAAATGAAGATTGTGTGTGTTTGTCAGGAAAATCTGTCATTTCTTTACGCTTTAAAAATAATGATGTGGTATGCAGATAAGCAGTATCTAATTTATGATTGTGGCAAACTATATACCACTACATTTTAAATGACAGCTTAGCAGAACCTTTCCAATTACTCGTTATATGTTGAAAAGCAACAGCTAATAATAAATCTAATATTCTCACATTCGATGTAGCATGTATCCATTCATTAAAAACACTTCCTAAGAATACATTAGCGATAGAGTAAGGTATATTTGAGTGAAAGCTGGAACTAATCTGATTCCAAATCTGCATCCAAAAATTAACAACAGGAGGGCAAGTAAAAAGTAAGGGCCATGTTTATGAGATTGGTGGCACTGGGCACCACAGCAACTCTCCTTGCTGCGCTGCCCTCCATCATAGAGAAAGGGCAGGAATGCACCATATTTATCCAATACAGTGCATTCCTGTCCTTTGCCTTTGTGCTGGTGCCATTTGGCTGCCTAGCGTCAACGCAGGCACCTTTGCACCATGGTGCAAGGATGCCTGTGTTGTAGACAGGATTGTTTTTGTGCAGTAATGGCCTGCTCAAAAACAATCCTAAGAGGCTTTTGCCTCTTTCTATGTGTGCTGCAGAGTGCAACACACAGAAAGAGACAAACGAGGAAAATAAAAATATTTATCCTCATTATGCCTCTCCTGAGGAGTCATAAGATTTTGTCACATTCCTAGGTTCCCAAGTACTTGCAAATCTGGGAATGCATCAAAAACATTGGGAGTTGAGTGGGAACACCCCCAGCAATGCCCATGAAACTCCTCCCTTGCAAAAAAGTAAGGCAATGCAGCGGTTTGGGGTGCGCTGTGTTACTTCATATTTTTGAAGTCATTCAAAACCACGTAAATTGGCTTTATGTGGCTTCAAAAATCTGACTTAGAGGTTTGCTTCAAGCATGTACCACATTGTGTGCTGCAAGCAAGATGCAAAGCTCTCATAAATATGCCCCTAAATGTTTTAAATCAGCATGTTGTGAGGAACATGTCCAATGTGTCTCAGGAAGATCTGGATTGATTTTGAGTAAAGGTACAGGGGATAGTAAAAGTCTGTTGTATTTATGAAGAAGCTTTTGCGTTGTGTTTGCAGCTCTGGAAGATTTTCAGATTTTTGTCCAAATCTGTTTCCATTTTGAGATGGGCCAAATTGTATCCTAATCATGCTCCTATGAAAGCTCTGTGTGTGTCTTAATTCTATCACTAGAAGACATTATAGATGAGAATAGATGGTGGATGCCTTTAGATTTGTATGAAGGAGGCCAGGAAGGTCGATTTTCAGTAATGAGGTAGATGAAGTGCTAGATTAGAAGTGGTTATATGAGCTGAGAATGATATACTGTAGAAGTTGATATTTATTAGGAAATGAAGGTGGAAATCTGAAAAGAGTCTGGGCTTGCTTGAAGGAGATGAGGGAATCCTGAGTGAACAATTGATTAACCCATATTAATCCCCTTTTCCGCCAAGTTTTCCTGTAAATGAGTCTATTCTTAAAATGTATAAAATTATTATGCCAAATAGTGGAGTGAAGAAAAGTGGGAAGATCTTTGGGCAGATATGAAATAATGGGTTCTAATATTTTGCATCAGTATTTAAAAAATGGACTGGATAGCTGTTGAGGTTTTTGAGTAAATGTTTCATAAAATGTAAAGCGCAAGAGAACCCTACACTCTAAATCGACCCACAGTGGATAATAGTTAGAAGAGTATAAAGTCCAATGTGCAGATTGTCTCAATAGAAAAGCTGTGTGATATTTTGAAAAGTCATATGGGGTCATTTTGTTCGTTACACAAACTTTATTTGGCCAAAAGACCATAAACGCACAATGAAAAACAGTTAAAAACATCAAGTTATAATAAAACCATATCGTAAATCAACTGTCCCCCATATTTAGAAAAGCGAGAAGAAAGTACATAAATATGGTGTCAAGGCCCACATAAGCCACAAAACACATATTAATTTCACACTCACGCATAAGATTCTACAGATTTTAAAACACTCACATATCTTGGGCTATGATGCATATTTCCTTCTCAGTTTCAGTGCTTGGGTAATAAAATTCTGTACTGAGCAGCATATCGATGGGGACTCCAAATGCTGGAGGAAGCACAACCCCTCCTGATGATTATTAAAAAATCTGCCACTAAAAATGGGGTGCAGGAACCGTGACCTGAGAGAAGAGTATAAGGTGCAAAAATGCATAAAGTGCTTCGTTGTTTGGTGCGATCTCCCATCACTAGGGCAATAGGGTATTGTTGGGAACCAGGAACCTGATACAGGAAAGGCCACCAATAAATGAATCTTATTCCCACCCAACAGAGTGAGGTAAACCCTTAACTCTGGTGCCTTCACCCAGGTCAAATAAGGCTCTGATAGAGCGAAATGTTCTTGTGAATTGTAGGGGTGCATCATAATCACTGGTAGTTCGCACCCGCATGTATTCAGAATATATTCGTATATATTCAGTTGTATATCCATGCATGTTTAGTAAGAGTGAATAGTTCACTAATATTAAGTGAACTACGCAGTATAATTGTGTTATGATAATTATGCAATGTAATGTTTATTGAATCGTGTGAAAAATAATGCATAGAGAAATTAGTTCGTGTGTAATTCAATTGCAGTAGTTTAAACGTGCATCATATTAAAGTTGCACATGTAATTCATTTTCGCATATGAATTGTAATGAAAATGCTTATAGGGAAAAGTAAGGTGTGTGTTTAAAAGTTATATGTAAAGGCCTGACTACATATATGCTTAGGGAAGGCCTGGTTTATTCTTATGTTAGCTTATTTTGTAGGCAGAGAAAAGTTTCTCTTGGTAAGGCTCTCTGGGCACAAACGGTAGATTTAATTAGCACAGTAGAAGGTTTCTGTTGAACGTATCTTTTGTTGCAGGTGCAAGGACACATGTCTCGTTAGTAAAAGACTAACTCTTTGTTTTCAAAAGTTAGAGAGATGGGAGGCATGGTACAGGGAGTGCAATGGAATTTAGGGATGATACTTTCAGCGGAGAAGGTGCCTGGGACTCAAGGTCATCGCAACCGTCCAGGATGAAGTAACCGTTTCGATGGAAAAGTACAAGAAAGAAGACCTGGCCAAGGAGGCGTGACCAAGGCGTGTACAATTGTATTAGGGTTTTGTATTAGGGATAGTGCCCCGAGGGAGGAGGCCAGAGAAGAGGTAGGGGAGACCAGAGAGGAGGACAGAGAGTGTCCTGAGGAAGGAGCATAAAAGAATCTGAGCTTAGGTATTATGTGATTGCACTTCTGAGGAAGTCTTCACAGCTGACACCTTTTATTCACTCTTGCCTGGGAAAATCGTTATGTAGGGATGTCACTAAGTGTTAGTGTAGGGACAGCAATTGATTTAAAGCTTGCTTAGATAAATGAAGAGCAACGTAGAAATTGGAGCAATCATAGCTTGGTTGATCCTTCTAGAACTATCGATCCTCTTTATTCTGAGTCGGATGAGACTCCTGCGTAGGCTATTATTTGTATTAGTGCCCATCTATTTCTTTAACCTCGTGTTGAGGTGTTTGCATGTCCAGTTATTTTTGGCGATAATAAATTCATAAACTTGAATTCGGAGTCAGTGGTCTTTTCAGACAAAATGAATGCTGTTATATAACCTGATGAGATTCTCTCCTTTACACTATTCAACAGGTAAAAAGATCTTGGCGACCAGAAGGTTCTTATAGATAATTAGATAAGAATCGGCGTTATCAGTTGGTAGCAGAGTAGGATGGTTACCTTTGATGGTAAGGGGAGATCTAGAGCAAGATAGGAGATTAAGTTGCCCCATAGAGCCCGAGTGATGCAGATCCAGTGGACCGTAGGAGAAGGATGTCGGAGGTCGTTGAAAACTGATGGAGAGTGACGGTGCGGCGGAAGTAGCAGTTCGTGGTAGAGTGAGTATGAAAAGAGTGGTGTTTGGTAGATTGCGGTGTTTTATTGTCGTGTGATGTCTTGCAGAGTTGGAACGAGAGTTGTGTGATTGAGGACCGGACCGTGAGCGCGCGCGGGACCGGATGATTTATTGTGGTGTAGAACACACCCAGAGTTGAGAGCGTTGACCAGAGGTTGTGGGGGTCACGAGACGTCATTGACAGACCCACTGAAGATAGGGAACACATGTGTGAGTGTGTGAATAACCAACGCAGGTCGTAGGTTATTGTGTGCAGAACATCGAGTGATTGAATCCTATCGAGTGTGTTAGAAGCGATTGTCCGGTCGATTCGCGGACAGACGGTTGCCAGATTGAGGTCAACAAGCTCGAGAGGCTGATCGGTCATTGGTGGACTGACAGTCAGAGAGGTAATTGTTCGGTAGGACGGACATTACTTCAGAGTATGATTGGGACAGGTGCGAGAGAGAACGAGTGAATTAGGGAGGAGGAGAACTGCTCCGAGCGGAGGAAAAGTGACGTCAGACAAGTGCCGCGTTGCGATAGGCCGGTTGGTGTGAGCCGCGCTGGCATTGGTGGATTGAAATCAGGAAGCAAAAGCTGACATTTTGAGAGTAAATAAAAAGTTGATTCATCATGAAATGTTTTAAAGTTTTACGGGAACTTTGTAGAGGTGATAGACATGTGGTTACTCGGGAAGGAGAGGAAGCTCCTCCCGAGGATACGCCAGCACATTATATGGCAAAGAATGTAGGATTGCGTACTATAATTTGGCTTGAGATTTGGCATAAAATGACAGAAGGAGAAGGAGAATTGACTTTCCCACACTACGGTACTTTCAGGTTAGAGGTGTTGTACCAGCTAAAAAGTATAATGGCTTCTTTACGACCACTACCTAGACCAACACAGTTTGAGGCGCTACATGCGTGGATTAGAGCAGCGTATGATAGGAGGAAAGACAAGAGCCAGGAAAGGGTGAAGAATTCGATCCGGGCATTTCAAGATGCAAGGTGGGATGCACTGGAGAAAAGGTGGAGAGTGGAAACGATTGAGGGAGATAAATTATACCCACTGCTAATACAAAATGGAAAGATTACAAGAATCGATGAGGACGACAGTGATACAGACGACAGCCTGTTAGATAGGTTGTTGGCAGAGAGGCCACCTCCATTTAATCCAGATTCAGAGGAGGGAAAACCGGCTCCAGCAGTAACAATTGATGAGAGACAGAATCAGACTAGCATGAGAGTAGTGGGAAGGATTTCCACAGGAACGGAAGGGGCAACGACGTCTATGATAACACAGCCTCCTGTTGGGAACACAAGGTTACCGGACTCCTTGACAGTACAGGTTACCATTGGCCCTATAGTACCGGTATATGACCCAGACCGAGTGAGAGAAGGGAGCTCCGTACAGATGGGAAGGGAAGAAGTAACCAGTGAGAGTGGGAATGGGTTAGGAGTACGGGTGGTTCATTTCCCAAGACCAGTGGAGACAAGTACGCCGTTACCGGCTACTGCAGATTCTTCCTTTAGACAGGAGGATGAGAGACCAGTCAGACCGAGGTCTTTGCACGAATCCAAGTCAGCTTTGAGGATGTGGACACCAACGGTGAGAAATCAAAGTGATAGGATGCCAGGAGATAGGGAACAAAACATCTCGGAAGACAGACCAAGTTCCAGGAATACGATAGAAGGGAATAGGTCACAAGGACAGAATAGTGAATGTGATGAGCGGGACGGCTCAACTTGTCGAGAAGTACTGAGGAGTGCAGTACAGGCAAGGTTGCTAGACGTAGTAAGGTTGAAAGCAGAGGTAGACGAGATGATTAGCGGGAGTCTGCCTTTGGAAAGGATAGAAATTTATGGATCAGATGAGCTGCTGTTCGTAGCAAAAGATGTGACTCGAAAAGCTAGAATAGCACATGAAAACTTAACGGCGTTGGCCAAAAGATATGAGGTAGACCTGAATAAAACTAAAACGTTGCAAGGACCGCATAGATTACAATACAGTGACCAGGAGCTGGAAGAGAAAAGAATCACAGGATTAAGGACACACACCAGAGATCTGATTGTAGGAATGCGGATATGGATTTTGTTGGACAAATGGGAAGAAAGGTGGTCCAAGAAGAAAATAGCAAAGAAAGCTGAGGGGGAAACGCCGCCTCCAGGAGGGGGCGACGGGTGTCGGAAATTTTCCTTTACGGGAAGTACAGAATGGAGGGTATGTGCATGTGCCGTGGAATAGAGGTGATTTGGCTGCATTTACAAATGATTTTCCTCGGCTGAGGGAGAAACCAGTAGAGTGGTACAAGCAGGTTGAGCGGTTTGTTAAAATTTCAAAAGTATTGTGGATTGATTTGAACACCTTGTTTGACATAGTGGTGCCGGGAGATTCGTGGACAGCTTGTAAAGTCGCTGTCGAGTGGCCGACTTCGGAACCTGAAAGGGAGGCGGTTACAAATGGTCCATCACCCCTAGTAATGAAAAAATATGAGCAGGTGATTACATGGCTGAAACTGAAGATTTCACCTCAAGATATAGATTGGGTTAAGATAGATCGGACTGTACAGGAACCCAAAGAAACGGTGCATGAATATTACGAAAGACTTCTGCAAGCTTTTAAACAGTATAGTGGATTAGATACGTTAGACCCCAAGGATACGGGACAGTTTGTCTCAAAGTTTGTACTGGGTCTGAGATCAGAAGTCAGTCTCATGATACAGCACCATCTGATCTGCTGGCAGAACAAGCCGGTAGATGAAATTTTGAGGTATGCAAGATACTGTAGTGATGAGGTGGAATCGAAACATCGGAAGCTAAAAGACAAATTGATGCTTGTCCAGATGCAGACAGCACAGGGTCAGTCTAATGGAGGGACCTTAGGAAGAAAACAAGGAAATTTCCAGGGGAACCAGAATGGGCAAGGACAGGGAAAGGGAAAACCAATAGACCCCAAGACGGGAGTGGACGTGGCCACACTGAAGAAGACCACTGCGTGTCATCTTTGTCGTCAGGTCGGACATTGGAAACGCGAGTGTCCTTTGAACCCAGTTAATCAGTTGCAGGAAGAGTAAGAGGGGGTTCAGGCACCCGCGCAAGAGGTAGTTAACACCGTGACGAGGCCTAGGGTGATGAAAGGGGGGATATACAGCCCTCACGCACAGGTTCCCCAGGCTCCAAGGATTTCACAAGGAATACAAACGTACCAACAGATGCCCCTGTTCGAAGACTGTGACGAGAGTAGCTCAGACCCTTTATCCTGACGGTGCCTGAGGGGGGAGGAAGACTGCACGCTTGGAGCGGTCTTGGAGGTAGACCAGAGAGGACCTTTTGTTGAGGCAGATATTGAGGGTCATCCTGCCACACTTTTGGTTGATACTGGTGCTACCCGGTCTACTGTAAGATCAGCAGTGGTCCCTAACCTACCCCTCTCGGGACAATCAATCCAGGTTGTTGGAGTAGCGAATAAAAGAATAAGCAGCTTGTTGACAGAACCGATCTTAGTAAAGATAGGTTCCTTCCAAACTAGACATCAGTTTGTAGTGTGTGATACGAGTCCAGTTTGCCTTTTGGGAAGAGATCTGTTGTGCAAGTTGAACTGCACGATTTATTGTACGCCTCAGGGAGTGGAGGTCCAGACGAGGGATGACGATGCTGACTTTAAGGTTACAAATCAGCACCTATGCATAGATCTGTACCCAATGGTGACGGTGGAAGAACTTCCACCTGATTTGAGAAACGCAGTGTCATCTGTGGTGTGGGATTTCGCAGGCGATGAAATAGGTCTAATCAGAGGGGTTGAACCAGTGCGGATTGAGGTGAAGCAAAATGTTGATTTCCCCAGGACACCTCAATACAACTTGTCGCCTGAAACGATTGCAGGGATAAAACCTGTGATCGAGACTTTCATTGAGAAAGGCATTCTGAAAGAGATCAGAGGTAGCCCCTGTAATTCACCTATTATGGGACTACAGAAACCGAGCGGGAAATACAGGATCGTGCAAGACCTGCGAAAGGTCAACACGATAGTTGTCCCTTGTTGTCCAGTGGTACCGAATCCTTCAGTAATACTGTTCCAGATCCCATGCGAAGCCGAGTGGTTTACGGTCATCGACTTGTGTCAAGCCTTCTTATCGATACCGCTCCATGAGGAAAGCCAATTTCTCTTTGCATTCAGGCTGGAAAATCGCGTGTTAACATGGTGTCGTATCCCTCAAGGGTATACAGAAAGTCCATCGATCTTTAACCAGATCCTGAAAAAGAATCTTGAGAGCCTTGTGTTGCCGCAGAACTCAGTCCTCGTGCAATACATAGACGATTTACTCATTGCCTCAGAAACAGAAGATGCTTGCAGAATTGACACTGTAGCCCTGTTGAACCACTTAGCAGAGAATGGACATAAGGTGTCCCCGAACAAGCTGCAGTACTGTTTGAATGAGGTACAGTACTTGGGACACAGATTGGAAAAAGGCAAGAGAAAGGTGTCGCCAGACCGAATTGAGGCAATAATGAGTATGGCAGTACCCACCACACAGAGAGAAGTTAGGATGTTCCTGGGAATGGTCGGCTACTGTCGACAGTGGATTCCTAGTTCTCCTTGAGAGCAAAGCCTTTGCAGAGGCTTACACACAAGGATGTGAGTGATCCGGTACCATGGGACGAGGAGTGCTTGATGTCATTCCTGAAACTGAGAGAGGAATTGTGCAGTGCTCCGGCACTGGGGATGCCTGATTACAACAAGGCCTTTTCATTGTTCTGTTGTGAGAGGGAAGGATGTGCATTAGCAGTCTTAGCTCAGAACCATGGAAGTGTCCGTAGACCAGTTGCCTATTTCTCAGCTACTCTAGATCCAGTAGCTTCTGCGTTGCCCGGATGTCTAAGATCCGTTGCTGCAACCGGTGTCAACATTGAAAGATGTGAAAGCATTGTAATGGGACATCCACTGACTGTACATGTGCCACACTCGGTTGAGTTATTGATGACCAGGACCAAGACTCAGCACCTAACGAACAATAGGTTAACGAGGTACGAGCAAGTCATACTTGCCGCAGAGAATGTGACTCTGAGAAGGTGCTCTGTCTTGAACCCTGCGACATTGATGCCTACACCGAACGCAGATGATGAAGATTGTGCGGACCATGATTGTCTCGATGTGACCGAACTTTGCACCAAACCGAGACCTGACATTGTCGATGAACCACTGGCAGACTCAGATGAAATTTTCTTTGTCGACGGTTCATGCTTAAGGGACAGTGTTGGGCAATTGAGAGCAGCGTTTGCTGTGTGTACCATTTCGGGAGTGGTTGAGGCTGCTTGCCTAGAAGGAGTACGCTCCGCGCAGGTAGCTGAGATCATTGCCTTGACTCGTGCCTGTTTGGCCGCTGATCAAATTCGAATCACGATTTACACTGACAGCCAATATGGGTTTGGTGTGGTGCATGACTTCGGGCAGTTATGGTCTCAGAGGGGATTTTTGACATCATCTGGCTCACCCATTAGGAATGGAGAATATGTAAGACAACTGTTGGATGCGTTACAACATCCGAAGGAAATTGCTGTTGTTAAATGTTCCGCGCATGGGAAAGGGGAAGACTTTGTGTCATTGGGCAATAAATACGCAGACGAGGTTGCCCGGTTCTGTGCGGAACAAGGATGCATATTCACAGATAGATACGCAGGGGAGAGCCAAGAAAGAACCGAGCTCAACATAATGTTGGCCATGGCAGACACTTGGGAAGAGCTCAAGCGATTGCAGGACGAAGTCTCAGACCAGGAGAGAGAGGGATGGATCAAAGCTGGTTGTGAGAGAGGAGACGTGGATGTGTGGGTCTCCAGTGATGGGAGAGCCGTATTACCAGAAGAGCTGTTGAGTCCGATGGCAAGGCTGATACATGGACAGGCACACCTTGGTAGAGATGCAATGATGAGGGTGTTTAGACAGACGTGGTACAACCCACGATTTCGGGCAATGGCTGAAACAGTGTGTCAGAGGTGTGTTACGTGTCAGCAGATGAATGCTGGAAAGAAAACTGTGGTCACTTTGAGTCACATTGGGAGGTCAGGTGGGCCTTTCAACAGGATACAGTTAGACTTCGTGGAAATGCCTAAGTGTAATGGGTTGAGGTACATTTTAGTGCTGGTATGTGTATTCTCACGGTGGGTGGAGGCTTACCCAACACGCAGGTGTGACACTCTCACAGTGGCTAAGTTATTGTTGAGGGAGCTCATCCCTAGGTTCGGGATCCCAACCTCTTTGGAATCTGATAGAGGAAGGCATTTCCACAGTGAAATCATGAAGTTACTTTGCGCTGCATTGAATATTGACCAGAGACTCCACTGTAGTTACAGACCAGAGGCTTCTGGGATGGTGGAACAAGTTAATGGAACTTTGAAAGCCCGGATGGCAAAAATGTGTTCTTCGACATCCCTGAAATGGCCCGATGCCTTGCCGCTTGTGTTAATGAGCATGCGAAGTGTCCCAGACAGGAAAACCGGGTTGTCCCCCCACGAGATACTAATGGGAAGGGCAATGAGGTTGCCGGCAGTACCAGCTACAGCTTTGATAAGCATCACTGATGACTTGATTCTCGATTATTGTAAAGGACTATCTGATGTGGTCCGTTCTGTATCCCAGCAGGTGCAAGCTGCAGTGGTCCCAGCCTCGAGTGATCTGTGCCACGACTTGTGTCCCGGAGATTGGGTGCTTGTCCGGAAACACGTGAGGAAGAGTTGCTTGGATGCCCGCTGGCGTGGCCCGTACCAGGTGATACTCATCACGAACACAGCAGTAAAGTGTGGAGGATTGCCGAACTGGGTGCATGCCTCCCATACCCGCAGAGTTTCAGCACCCTTGGAAGAAACAGCTCCTTTCGTAAATGAAAATCCAGCTGATGTGGCAGGGCCACATGAGAGGACAAGTCAAGCTGTAAGGGTCGCTGACACAGCTGGTGGTGCACTAGAGCAAGCTGAAGGGGGTTTCCACAGTTCGAACCCTGACTCAGACACCGAAGACAGAAACGGTGCAGTGGGCGGAGAAGAGTCAGATTCAGCAGAAAGAGGAAGTAGTGCACTGGGTATAGCAGGGGAAGGCAGACGAACGAACAGAAGTGAGCAAAGTTGGCCTGAAAGACAGAGGCGACGGAACCTGAGGTCAGCACCTGAAAGAGACCTTGCCCCAGTGTCTGAAGCGTCCGAAACAGAGGCAAGTGACGAAGACCAGGCTCAAGATAGTCGGCGAAGGTCGAAAAGAACAAGAGTACCTTGTCGCAGATACTCTACCCCTGATTGGACTTACACAGTGTTTGATGCAGGGGGTGGTGAGCACGGGAAGGCTGAGGTCAGTGCTGGTGGTCCGTCGGAGCCCGAATGTGGTAGTGAAGGTGGTGCTGCAGTTGCCAGGGCTCGAAGTAGAAGGAATACTGACCCTCACAGTTCCGAATCCCCCACTTCTGAGTGAAGTTCGAAACTTGGTTCTGCATCGACTCGAATTTCCGTCTTTTGGGTTTGAGCCGTCTTCACATGAAATGGTAATTTTGCGTCTTGAACTTTTGTATCACGTTCTGGAACTGCTCAATGAGGATCTTATTGTGGATCAACTATAAACTGTAAATAAAAGTCTAAAAGAAGAAGATAACCTAGGTCCGAGTGGAAGAAGAATAAACTTAGGGACTTTCCACAGAAGAGGAACGAAAACTAGGGAAGTCTTTTTCTGGACTGTGTAAATAAGATTGTGATCGAAAAGGGAAAATCCGGAGATTTCATGGTTGCTCGAGCTGGTTAAGCAAGTCAAGAGTAAAGGACACAGAGACTTTTTCAGGGTTCATTGCTATAACCAAGAACTTTTGAGAACTTTCGAAACCATGGAGCCGGGAGATCCCAATCGTAGATCTAAGTGGATTGTAGGCGTACTTATAAGTAGTGTGATAGTCTCTATAATCATAGTAATCATAGTCTCATATACTGGTTCGCATGAGCTAGAAGTGAAGGGGGTGCCAGGGACACCTACACCTACTACACCTAGCCAAAAGGGGGTAAACATGGGAGCTGACAGAGCTTTGCTATTAGAAGAAAGTCGTAGGTTACATATAGATTTGTCTAGGAGTGATTTTAAGCTTAATGCATATGCTAAGCTGCTATATGAGTATGTTGATGTGATGGATGCGAAAGATTGTTATGTGTGTATGCAGTTGCCTGCTTCAGTGGACGAGGGTATTAGGTATCACCATCTTCCACTGACTTATGGAATTTCATGTAGTCTTTTGCTTAGTATATTTTATGAGAGAGATCAGTTTTAGTGTTTCTTTTCCAATTTCGACGCAGTGCTTCCTGAAGTCCCAGCTTACAAGCATTTGAATAAGTATGACTATTATAAGACCGAGACTCAGGAAGTTCTTCATACCGAGTTTGGAATTGGATACAGCATTCGCTCACAGACACAATCTGACCTGCTCGTTGTCAGATGTAGAGAAAAAGTTTGGAGATCAGGTAGAGGACAGGTATAGAAAGCTGACCCAGTCACAAGACATGGGGCATAACAGACCTGATTGGACAGATGAGGAAAAGTTGCATAAGACAAAGGGAAGCTATGGTCCTATAGCGTTAGACAAAGAGCAGAGGGGTAAGCTGTGTATAAGGCGTTATCAGACTTACTACGAAAAGGTTGCAGTGGGACAAAGCACTTGTGATCACGTTTTCACCATGGCAGATGTGGCAAAAGATTTTCTCCAAGGTCATGTACAAGTGATACCAACGGTGTATTTTGTGTGTGGGAAGAATGCTTATGTGAGGTTGCCTGCAAATTGGTATGGAACATGTTATTTGGCAATAATATTTCCAAAGATTTACCATACAGAGGATTTGGAACTTCTAGAAAGTGGGAAGCATTCAAGAGCGAGAAGAGCTGCAAGTGCAGGAATCGTTGTGGGGGATATCTTTGGAGCTATGATACCCAGTCTGGGAGTAGTCTTGAATGATGAGAAAATCCGGAGATTAGCGGCTGTGGTAGATGAATTTTCAATGAATACAGCAAAGTCATTGGTGCTGGTGGAAGGAGAGATGTTGTCGATAAGGGCAATGGTTTTGCAGAATCGCCTTGCTTTGGATGTCTTGTTGGCATAAGAGGGCGGAGTCTGTAAATTGTTGAAGGTTCAAGAGTGCTGCACTTATATACCAGACCGTAGCAAAGATCTGGAGAAATATATAAGTAATATCACTACCATCCACACAAAAATAGCGGATTTGACCGAAGAGGGGGTTTGGGAAAAAGTTGGCAAGGGATTTGGTCAAGTGGAAAGCTGGGTTGCAAATCTGGGAAAATGATTCCTTGGGTATGTTCTGAGACCCCTCCTTATCGTGGTGGTTTGTGTGGTCTGTCTGTGGATTTCGATCAAGGCCTACAAGTGGTATCGAGCAGGCCGAGTCAAGAGAGCTTTGAGGGAAAATGAGATGAGATTGGCGAGACTGCAGGACAGTCAATATCAGAGGCTCAAGAGCATGGAGAAACTAAGATCAGGAAAAATGGCAACGAGTTCTGTTTAGGTCGGTTCTTTCTCCAAGGGAGTTGAATGAAATGTGATGACAGGAGTCATCAAAGGGGGGAACTGATAGAGCGAAATGTTCTTGTGAATTGTAGGGGTGCATCATAATCACTGGTAGTTCGCACCCGCATGTACTCAGAATATATTCGTATATATTCAGTTGTATATCCATGCATGTTTAGTAAGAGTGAATAGTTCACTAATATTAAGTGAACTACGCAGTATAATTGTGTTATGATAATTATGCAATGTAATGTTTATTGAATCGTGTGAAAAATAATGCATAGAGAAATTAGTTTGTGTGTAATTCAATTGCAGTAGTTTAAACGTGCATCATATTAAAGTTGCACATGTAATTCATTTTCGCATATGAATTGACATGAAAATGCTTATAGGGAAAAGTAAGGTGTGTGTTTAAAAGTTATATGTAAAGGCCTGACTACATATATGCTTAGGGAAGGCCTGGTTTATTCTTATGTTAGCTTATTTTGTAGGCAGAGAAAAGTTTCTCTTGGTAAGGCTCTCTGGGCACAAACGGTAGATTTAATTAGCACAGTAGAAGGTTTCTGTTGAACGTATCTTTTGTTGCAGGTGCAAGGACACATGTCTCATTAGTAAAAGACTAACTCTTTGTTTTCAAAAGTTAGAGAGATGGGAGGCATGGTACAGGGAGTGCAATGGAATTTAGGGATGATACTTTCAGCGGAGAAGGTGCCTGGGACTCAAGGTCATCGCAACCGTCCAGGATGAGGTAACCGTTTCGATGGAAAAGTACAAGAAAGAAGACCTGGCCAAGGAGGCGTGACCAAGGCGTGTACAATTGTATTAGGGTTTTGTATTAGGGATAGTGCCCCGAGGGAGGAGGCCAGAGAAGAGGTAGGGGAGACCAGAGAGGAGGACAGAGAGTGTCCTGAGGAAGGAGCATAAAAGAATCTGAGCTTAGGTATTATGTGATTGCACTTCTGAGGAAGTCTTCACAGCTGACACCTTTTATTCACTCTTGCCTGGGAAAATCGTTATGTAGGGATGTCACTAAGTGTTAGTGTAGGGACAGCAATTGATTTAAAGCTTGCTTAGATAAATGAAAAGCAACGTAGAAATTGGAGCAATCATAGCTTGGTTGATCCTTCTAGAACTATCGATCCTCTTTATTCTGAGTCGGATGAGACTCCTGCGTAGGTTATTATTTGTATTAGTGCCCATCTATTTCTTTAACCTCGTGTTGAGGTGTTTGCATGTCCAGTTATTTTTGGCGATAATAAATTCATAAACTTGAATTCGGAGTCAGTGGTCTTTTCAGACAAAATGAATGCTGTTATATAACCTGATGAGCTTCTCTCCTTTACACTATTCAACAGGTAAAAAGATCTTGGCGACCAGAAGGTTCTTATAGATAATTAGATAAGAATCAGCGTTATCAGCTCCATGCCTTTTGTGGTAGACAATGGCATGTATAATTTGACTGTGACCAGGTCAAATATCTCTGTGAACCTAGCTTCCTTGTTATGTACGATATATTTTTCCTTGACTAGGATCTTTACATGTGGGAGTATCTTATCGGGTTCTGCAAAATAATCATTCAGTCCCAAATCACAGAAAATGTTCTTGATATACTTAAGCCATAGAATAGCTAACATATTACTCTGTTCAAGGCAGTCTTTAATTATGTTTCAAGTGAAGTCCAATTCTTGTGTGGTCCAAATCTTACACCATAATTGAATAGGGGCCAAACCTGCCCTATCTTCCAGAAACCCTACCCCAAGTTCATTATGAGTGATACACCTTAGGTTTTTTTTTGGAGTCACGAGTAGCTGATTTAAAAATGTATTCTCTGCTCCCTGTAAAATCTTAGGATAAATATAACCCCAAACCCCTGCTCAGTATGTCCCCACGCTAAGAGCTTTGCTTTTATAGAGCGCAATCATTTCTCCTAGGGGTTTATGTCCTAACTTTCTTAGCGATTCTGAAAATTGATTCGGAAGGAGCCTCCATCCCCTGTCTTCTCTGAATTAATAACGTTTCCCAATTCATGTTCTCATTAAACGTAAGGCCTAAATAATTAAAATCTTTTGTTTTTAGAACCTCGGTCATGCGATTTCTTAAGGTTCACCTTAAGCTCCAGATCTTGCATAAAAAGATTAAAACCGTTTAAAAGTAATTGCAACCCAATTGCTGTGTGCACAATTAAAACTACGTTGTCCATATGCAATAGTACAGGGACTAAGCGGGAACCTATTTTGGGGACATCACAGGTGCATAATATACAAAAAGTCTCCAAGGCATTTATATAGGCTAAAAATAAAAAAGGAGCCAGGATATAGCCCTGTCTAACCCCACGTTTAATTTGAACAGAGGCCGTATAATCTCCTTGTTTGTTATAGCAAACCCTCATGTGGGTATCTTGATGTAATATATTTATAACGTGAAGTATGGCAGGGTCAGCCCCGCCCGATCTAGGATTCTCAATAATATGTCTCTATTCACTAAGTCAAAGGCGCAGGAGAGGTCCATAAAAGCCAAGTGTATGGCACCTCTCCTGGCCTTGACACATTTACCTAGGATCAGGGATAAATTCAGGGCTTGCTCAGTGGTGCCCGAGCCTGGCCAGAAACCATATTGCACTTCCGTGAAAAAAGATTTCTCTCTCGGCCACTCTTCTAGTTTTGCTAGAATTTGACTACCAAACATTTTAACTGAGGCATCTAGCAATGAGATGGGTCTGTAATTTGTAGGGGTAAGGCCTCTATAGGTCCCTCATTTACCACTGTTCTGAAAACATTTGTTACCAGCGGGCCTGGAGGTCAAGATTATATTTAAAGAACTAGGCTGAGGACCCCATCTGGACCCGGTGCCTTCCCAGTTACGAAACTTAAAATCGCTTTACGGACTTCACTTACCGAAATAGTCTCGCTGAAGTTTAAAAGTTCTAAATGTGAGACTGGGGAGTCAGTTATAACTAGGGAGCTGGTATCCTCATTGCTTGGGCTAAAAATACAAGTGAAATGCTATACCCATTCTGACTCTAATATGTGGCATTCTATACCTGATGGTAAATTTCCAGAAAAAAGGGTCAGTTTACAATATCCCAAAAAGCCCTATTGTCTTTAAGGTGGGTTGCCCTTTCCAAATCCTCCCAAGTTCTTCTTCTGCACATCTCAGTCCAAATCAAAATGGAGAAAATCTCTCCTAGGATATCAAGCCTGTCTAACCCAACCCACAGGTGTGGCTAACTGTTCCCTACACTGCCCTTCCAGTCCTTCTCTTATTCTAATTAGGGGGGCTCCCATCTGGCTGGGGGTGCAGAAATGGGGGGGGGGTCCTGTGGTATCTCTGCTTCTGCTTTTAAAGACCAGTTTGGCTACCCAGCACCCTTCCTGTCCTGGCATCTGCAGGCAACAGATCTCTTCCCATCAGATAGTTGCATTGTTTCAGCCCAGGCCACTTTACATCAAATAAGGATCAGCTTGGCTCAGCATGTCAAAGGCTGACCAATCAGAAGAGGCTGCTAAAGAGCTGCTTTAGGTAAATTCAGGAAAGCAAGCCATAAAACTACTTTCCTGCAATAATTATGATAAATCCATCCTTGGCAAGTTGTTGGATTTATTGTAACTAATATGTTTATACTTTGAATTATTGTTCTAGCTCACTTCTCTAATACGTTAGACTTTATTAAAGTTTAGCCTATGGAACTAGCAAAACTACAATGGGGAAAAATGAAACTGACAGTTTTTCCCTCACCAGGGCATATAAAACATATTTTATGATGTCCCTGCTTTTAATTACAAGGCACCCTACCCTTCCTGCAATTAGAGCATTCCTTAGGGGTGTAATAAAAAGGTAGCTTTAGGCTTTGGAATTACTTTTAATTCCAAAGTCGAATTTAGACATAGTTTTATTTTAAAGCCAGCCTGCAAGTGAGGCTGGCTTTAAAATGACAGCAGACACCACAGCAGTGTATACATAAGTGCATTAAATCCACTGTGGTTTCTAAACCTACATGCCAGACCATATACTGGGGACTTACAGGTAGATTGTCTGAACAAATTGTAATTACACATAATTACCATAAATCTTTCAGAGCACTGGTGCTGGTTAGCAGAGCCCAGCGCACAATCAGAGTCAATAAACACAAGTATCAGTCAGAAAATGGGGGTAATCAGCGCCAAAAGGATGAGTTTCTCACACCCAGGTTTACTAGTAATGGTAAATCTGGGAATGTTACTGCAGTAGTGGTACTTGCACACCAATGACGTAAGCTGAAATTCAACAGTTTGAAATATATTCTGCGTGCGACCAGTGTATCACTCTTTGATCAATCAGCGTGGAGATTCAATAGAAAAAAAGCGTTATCCAGCCGGGTAACGTCCCCCGATATCACAGTCGAACTCCAATAAGGAGGTTCCTCCAATCTTATTCAGTGAATAGACAACAGGTAATCGTTGGAGTAATGTTTATTCAACAATTGTTTGAAATCAAATTTTCATCTGCTCTTTGGGGACTTTTCAATTCTTGGTTTCCTGCTCTGAGCTTAGCTTCGCAGCAGCTTCCCTTTTAGTTTGCAGGGCATTCTTGCTCTGAGCGCAACTTCGCAGCAGCTTAGTTTGGAGAGCATTCTTGCTCTGAGCTTAGCTTTGCTGCAGCACTGTCTGTAAACAGGGCTGTAATTCATGCTATGTTGGTCACATTTACAACGCCCTTGCCCCCTGGTAGTTTTTAGGTCGAGCATTGGAGACCTCTTGTATACTTTAGTATACGTCCATTTCAGCATGATTGAAAACAGGCCTGTAAATCTTGTCATGGCGCTGTTTTCATATTTCACAATTGCGTGACAACAAAGCCGGCATCTACACCGAGAGGAAGCTGCTTTGAGCAATAAGGTCACTTAAAGCTAGATTTGCATTGCCCTGGCTCAAGCGACTGATGGGAGCCCTTTGTCACAGTGCTTAAAGGCAAACATTCACTCATAAAAAAACTACATTCTTCCTTCATCAATTTGTATCCCTGTTAATTACGAAAATATGTTGTTCGTGGTTCTGTGATTTAGCAGCAGAGGAATTTTTATTGATTTGCAAGTGGACGGCGGAGTGAATGAATCCAGGTCTAAAAATAGATATCCGCTTGTGAAAATGTAACAGAAGTTAAATGAGCGCACCATTGATATCAATATTAAACGCTCTGGCATGTGGGAAACGACATTCATTACGCTTTTTTTTACACTTCAGAAATCAGAATCACGTGAAGGAGCATTTGAAAAACTGGAGTGATTTATACTGTAGAAGCCCATGGCAAAAGGGACAACTTTAACTTTCCGTTTACTGTTTAAGTGGCAATTCCGTCTTTCATCACGATGGACTCCTCTGTCGGGTTTTCTTAAAGGGGAAGGGTGGCATGCTTAGTGGACAAGGAGACACTGTGCTCCCTCCCCGCAACACACCACGTTCCTCACCCTTAAAAAATCCCTCATTTTTAGCAAGTTTACCACATGTGCCTCACACATCCTAATTACCAATATATACCAAACCCCAGACCCAAATATCCAGTGCTCTTAGCACACACACCACTCATCAGATGCTCCTGGAATTTGTCAAATGTGTTCCTCAAACACACCACGGCCATTCCTAAACTTGAATATGGAGTAAATGTAGCACTTTCCTTGACAACACGCTAGGGAATGCTCTTATCTTGGCCAAGATCCAATGGAAACAAAGTCACGTTTTAAAGATTGCGGGGCAGATTTACAAGCCCCTTGCGCCACTTTTGCGTCACTTTTCCCATGTTAAAATTGACGCAAAAGTGGCGCAAGGGGCTTGTAAATCTGCCCCTGCATGTCCCACATTGACAGTTGGATGAGCACAAATCACCTTCAATTAAATGGAGGTAAAACTGAGATCATGCTCTATGGCAAGGCTCATGAGCATTGGTCACATGATTGGTGGCCTTCAAGTCTCGGTCCCTGCCCAACTCCTACACAGACGGTACGGAACTTAGGATTTCAAATGGACAATAAATTATCAATGAAAAATCAGATCAATAAGATAATTAGCTCCTGTTTTGACATCATGCGCAATCTACGCAAAGTTTTTAAATGGATTCCGATGGAGGCCAGAAAACCTTTAGTCCAGGGACTGATCATCAACCGCATGGACTACGGAAATGCCTTGTTGGCATCAATAAATGAAGACCTTCTTTCAAGGCTGCAGGTTCTGCAGAATACTGCAGCCAGGTTAGTACTTAATCTTCCGCCAAGATCCCCGTCGGCACCCAACTTGAAACTCTTGCATTGGTTGCCTGTCAGAAAACGAATACGTTTTAAGATTCTCTGCTTAACGCACAAAAATATGTACGGAAGAGGTCCGGGCTATTGGGCCAAAAAGTTAAGTTGGTACCAACCCTGCAGAACTTTGAGATCTAGTAACGAATCACTTCTCGCATCTCTCAAAATTCGCACCACCAAAAACGGAGGGAGATCCTTCTCCTTCCTTGCTCCGGCTTTTTGGAACAAACTGCCCCTATACCTACGCGTCATCAATGATCATAATTGTTTTCGCAGGAAGTTAAAGACATGGCTGTTTGACATCTAATTGCATCAAACCAAGCTGACCTTTTGAGTTGTCCGCTAGTGTCATGAGACGTTCGAGTGATATGTGCGCTAAATAAATATCCCATGATTTGATTGATTTGATGATTATCTAGCATTCGACAAAGAACCTGTCACCACAACAGCACATGCCATTTCAACATCATTTACATATCAATGTTTGTTTATTCACATGAGGCTGCCTTTTGGTGCACAGCGGTAATGCAGCTCTAGTAGTGTGCAGGTACACGTTAGAGAGCAACTCTGACAGACGCCTTGCCAATGTGCCTCCGAAGCAGACAATAACAGATTCCCTCTGCGTCCTCCGAAGTTCCAAGGTAGGTAACTTTCAATAAGTTAGTTTATGTGACTGTTTCTTATGTTATAGCGCCAATCGCATACCTGCTACACAGAGACAAACAAGATGCTCACAGGATAACGCTGGCAGAAATGTGAGAACACATTACTCACTGGGGTAACGAAGGAACTTCTCGTGGTTTAAATGTGCATCATTGTATTGAGGCACCCACCAGCTATGCAACGCGGCAAAAATTCTTAAAGGAGGTTTCAAAGGGCTAAATGTAGATCTGCGCAGAATACAGCATGGGACAGTATTATTAACTCCTCAAGTAGCGCACAGCCCAAACTGAAGTGTCATTTAATAATAGGTGGCATTATTACCCATACTCATTTTATCTAAAATTCAAGGATGAAATGCTGAGTCGACCCCTAAACCTGCAGGCAGCACCCAGACTTGCTTTAGGATCTCAGTATGCGTGATACCGTCCTATTAGATACTATAGTTGACTGTTTTCAACAATGGCGCAAGCTATTTCAGTAAAAGGCGCTATAGAAAGCTATGAGTGGTGCTTCACACAGGGAGCTATCCTTGTGATCGGTGTTGTACTAAACTATCCCTTTGAACAATGTTATACAGAACTTTGCAGAGGCTCTGTGGCCCTATACTCGGTTCTCCTCTTAAATGATCCTGTCTTGAACGTTCTCAGTATTTTTTTTCTTCTGGTGTGGACTGGGTAGGATTACAATGGTGCATTGGCCTTAGAGAGACATGCAAGTATGTTTGCAATATGAACTGAAGGCAATGCTTACATATACAGACGAGATGGGAAATGCAAACTCATGGAGGCTTGAAGCAAGTGGGAAAAGATACAGTCTAAGTTGGAAGGAATATTTGGAAGGAGCGAGCTTTGAATTTCCTCAAGGAACGAGCAAGCAGGGCATGCAAAAGAAGGTCGCTCAAGCATCTCTGCCCATAGACAGAGAAAGTCTGTAGCCGTGACCTGTCCTAGAGTTGTTTGCATGGTTTGGCGCTACATCAGTATGACCATGCACAAGTACCAGACAGTCCGCAGCTTTACCGTGCTCAATCTTGAATACGTGGGTAGAAAAGAGGATATAAGTGCCCGGCTTCACTGGAGGTATTCTTAAGACGTAAGAACAGAGGAGCACAGCTGTTTTCTGTGCATACAGCTACACAACCAATTTATTTATTTATTGTTTTATATAGCGCTAACCAACTTCACCACAAGGGGGTTCAGAGCGCTGTATCTTAGGAGGGCACGAAAAGACCAACAGTCTGTTGTGCTACTCCGATGTCCTTTTGTACTTATTTACTGCTCACCTCTGCATTACTTCTCCTGGAAGGCTGACCCCTGCATTCCCCATTCTTCTGTGAACGAAGGGGGCTTAATGTTACTCCCATTTCTGAGCGCGCTCCTTTTATGGCCCCTCCTGCTAACAGCCCTCTGCATCCGAGGCCAGCACCCCTTTAGGAGTGTGACTGCCTCTCCCCCCTTTACCAGTGCCCAGGCCAGGAAACAACCTAAAATTTGGTAAATCTGTCAATTAAAAAATATAATTTATACCCTGTTGATGTACTCCATGCATACTTGGCAATGTTTGCCTTACTCGTCATGCCAATAAACTGCATTGTATAGCACGGTACAGATGTTCTGGTTTGGCTTCTGTCTGGGAGGGAGGGGGCGAATCAGGCCCAAACTTTTCAGTACTGGTTAAAAAGTTTCATTGCAGCTTTTCACAACGTTTGCACACATTTGCGTTCATTATGTAACACCATTTCTCATTTAATCTTTGAGAGATGTAATTCTATCATTTGGACCGTTTATGTCCTATTGTGCACACATGCTTGTTTTTCTCTTCCCCCATTGGGCCGCATACACCAGCTGAAGTATCTGCAGTCTGAGTAATCTTTTGGTAAAATGTACTGTATTTTTTCAAAAGAAAAGTATGTTTGTTTTTCCAAAAGTGGATTACTGCATTGTACATGGATTGGTCAAAGCAAAGAACACATTCATATTTGCTCGGTAGTTATTAAAAACAAGTCTTTCACTATTGTTAAATGTATGATGGCAAACTGAAGCATCCCTGTCCCAAGCTGTCCCTCACAATTACTTGAATACTTCTAATAAATACAGATTTGCACAGCATCACCTAAGCACCACCTCAGCACCAGTGAAGCACCACCTCAGCACCAGCACAGCACCAACTCAACATCAGTGCAGCACCATGTCAGCATCAGTGCAACACCACCTCAGCATGCCTCAGCACCACTGAGCATCACCTCAGCATCATCACAGCACCACCTCCTAATCAGTGCACCACCAACTCAGCATCAGTGCAGCACCACCTCAGCCCCAGTGCAGTACCACCTCAGCAGCAGCGCAGCACCTCCTTAAAATCAGCACAGTATCATCTCAGCATCAGTGCACCACCACCAGCTCAGCCCCACCTCAGCACCAGCACAGCACCACCTCATCACCAGCGCAGCCCCAACTCAGCAGCAGCTCAGCACCACAACAGCATTACTCAGCACCACCTCGGCATCAACACTGCACCATCTCCTCATCTGTGAATCATTACCAGTGCAGCTCCAACTCTGCATCATTGCAGCACCACTAAAGCATGAGTGCAGCACCATCTCCGCATTAGTACAGCACCACCTCAGCACCAGTGCTGCACCACCTCCACATTAGCACAGCACCATCTCTGCATCAGTGCACCACCACCTCAGCACAGCAAAAAACCAGTGTCACTCAGCACCACCTGAGCACCAGCTCAGCACCACCTGAGCACAAGTTCAGCACCACCACCTCAGTATGACTCAACATCACCTCAGCATCAGCACAACACCACCTCCTCATCAGTGCACCACCAGCTCAGCATCAGTGCAGCACCACTTCAGCACCAGTGCAGCACCACCTACACATTAGCACAGCACCATCTTTGCATCAGTGCACCACCACAAGAACAGCCCCACATTAGCACCAGTGCAGCCCACCTCAGTAGCAGATCAGCACCAAAATGCAGCACTACTTCAACATCAATGCAGTACCACCTCAGCATCATTGCAGCATCACCTCAGCCCAGCACCAGCTCAGCACCACCTGCGCACCAGTGCAGCACCACTACTTTAGCATGACTCAGCACCAAAGCATCACTCTGCACTACCTCAGTATCACCTCAGCATCATCACAGCACCACCTCCTCATCAGTTCACCACCAACTCAGCATCAGTACAGCACCACCTCAGCATCAGTACAGCACAACCTCAGCACTAGCGCAGCACCACATAAACATCAGCACAACACATCTCATCTTCAGTGCACCACCACCAGCGCAGCCCCATCTCAGCATCAGAATAACATCTTCTCAACACAGACTCAACTCGGCATCACTCAGCACCACCTGAGCACTAGCGCAGCACCACCACCTCAGCATCACTCAGCACCACTTCAGCATCACTCATCACCACCTCAGCATCACTCAGCACAACCTCATTAACACTCAGTATCGCCTCCACAGCGGCACACCACCACCTCAGCACCACCTCACCATCACTCAGCGCCACCTGAGTATCATTCAGCATCACCTATGCACCAGCACACCTCCACCTCAGAACCACTTCAGCATTACTCAGCACAACCTCAGTCTTCCCTCAGAATCTGGCATCTGTTATTCTCCCCTAGTGTCCGCTTGCGTTGTAATTCAGGAACAATTTCTCAACCTCCACTCTCCCGCTGTTTATGTCCCCCCTTCATAACAAAAAAAAGCTATAACAAACAAGCATTAAAACAGGAAGGAAGAAGTTGCCAGAATTGCAAGGACAGAAAAACTAGAAGACATTTTTTATATGAATTATTTTTTAATAGGGTTGCTCAGTTGTACATAATGTCTTCTTTAAACTCCGCTACATCACATTCCACAGCATAAAATATAATTCCACATAATTACACACACTCCCTTATACACAGTCCCACTCCACATATTTCCAATAAACAAATAATTAACTATCCACCTAATGCAACTGCACACCATACCACATAATTCCACTACACTAATCCACTCCACACCACACAGTTTCACACCACACAATACCACAACTAACAATTCCCATTGAACCCACACAATTCCATTACACACCATATACATCCACTCCAATCCATAAGACTTAGGTAAGAGACATTTACGGCACCAGTAGCTCTAACTCTTTCCCTGCTTTTTTAAACACTCAAACACACAGATCTGGAGCTTAGCTCCTACCTATTTGTTCTTTTTCATCACCAAAAATGTGAAACTATCACACAGTTCCCCGCCACACAATTGAACTCCACACATATCCAATTCACACCACATAATTCCACATCATGCCACAAAATTCAACAGCACAACACGTAATTAAACTGCACTACATACCACTCTACAACACAAAATTCCATTCCACATAATTACACTCCATAACACAACCCCACTCCACATAATTCCACTACACTGAATACCAAGTAATTGCTAACCATATATTTCCACAGCACACCATGCCACACCACATAATTCCACCCCACACAATTACACAACTAATTAATCCAATCCAACCTACATAATTCCACTACACACCTGAGACCTACACTCCATAACACATAGGTAAAAGACATTGCCGTTTACAAGGACAATAACTTTAACTCAAACAGATGCGAGACCGATGGCATTCCCAATGCTTGTTGTATATGGAGAGTGTCAAAAGGGTAGGGTGGTGGCGATATATCTCTAGAAGCAGTGTACTGAAGTCTTTTTACCCCAGACATGGTGGTTAACTCTGCGCACTTTTTAGGTTGAGCCTATAGCGGCAGCGCGCATGCGCTGCTCGTTTTGCGAGGCATGCAGTATTCAGTATGGCGTGGAAGCTTCGTGGAAGCTCCGCCCACTCTCCGCCCATCTTTTTTATTGGTTTAGGTCCTAAATGCTGCTGTCCGATTGGTTTTAGGCCTGTTAGTCCCTGTTAGAAATGGGTTTTCTGGTTGGCTAGGGCTTGCGCCTAAGCCAGGCAGAAACCACCACTCTAGTCAGGGCAAGGGAGTTACACACTGATGATAACCCCTGCTCACCCCCTTGGTAGCTTGGGACGAGCAGTCAGGCTTATCCCAGAGGCAATGTGTAAAGTGTTTGCGCAACACACACACACAGCAGCAACCCACTAGGCACACCACAAAAGGAACTCCACACAAGGTTATATATAAAAATAGCCTTTGTATTATCATAAACACATTAGAATAGTAATCACACAATATACACTGTGCCAACTGGCACTAGGCAATATTTACAGGGGATTATATACACCTGACAGGGCCAATTGGGCCACTGTCAGAACCATCACAAGCACAAATAATAAATGTAGAACACAACCAGTAATGACTGGCGAAATACTGTACTCAGCATTATATCCTGCAACATAAATCATATTATGCACTCAGCATCACATTAGGCATAACCAGCATACACGCAGTATGCAATAACCTCCTAAGCATAAACCCATTACGCATTAGGCCTCACCAGCATACACGCAGTTTGCAATAACCTCACAAGCATGAACACATTACGCATTAGGCCTCACCAGCATACACGCAGTATGCAATAACCTCATAAGCATAAACACATTACGCATTAGGCCTCACCAGCATACACACAGTATGCAATAACCTCATAAGCATAAACCTCACTAGAGGCATAAATCAGGGTGCATAAAACACATCACATAAATCACGTTATGCAATCACAATCACAAGGGGCCTAAAACACATTGTGTAGTTTTGTAGAGCCTGGCGCTCTACCAATCTCACCCATAAGGACCCCAGGCCATCTGGCCTTTCACCTGGGCCCTAAACGCCCTTTGTCCAGAATGCAGCAGAATCCCAAAAGTGCGCAATTGCGCAGGCACCACTGTGCCTCCTCGGTCCCCACTGGAACTCCCCAAAATGCTCTGGCCTAAACGTTGCAGCTGCCGCTAATTGCTATGCAGCTGTGAAGGAAACCAGGCACTGGCACTGACTGTGCCCTCTGGAGCCCCCACTGGGACTCCCTAAAATAACTATGGCCAAATGAGCACCGACAATGTGCCAGATCGGCACCACTGTGCCCTGTGAGCCCCCACTTGGGGCTGTAATCTCAAAATCGCCCCACGGTGCAGCTTCCCGCGCTCTCGCGGTGCAGCTGATGCAACAGTGAGCCCGGGCACCACCGTGCCTTTCTAAGTCCCACTCCGGGACTTTCGAACAAATATGGCCACGTAGCAGCTGCCCGCGCTGGTGCGGCGCAGCTGGGTATAACAAAGAGGCCCTGGCATGCGGGGGCCCCGCTCTGGGGCTCGGGAAAACAAAAGTGCCCCCTTGATGCAGCTGCCTGCAATTGCGGTGCAGCTGTAAGACCACACAAAGACTGGCACTCGCGGTGCCTCAGCGGCATCAACCCGGCCCCCACTCACCGGGCTGTTTGGTTGGGGACTCAGGTCCCTCTTCTCTCGCTGTTGACACCACGGGGCTCTCCCTCGCACACGGGAGCCCTGCTTCACCGTTGGCATGTTCAGGAGAGCCCCTGCTCCCCGGGGACTCTCTCTCCTTCCTTTGCGGCGTCTCTGGCGGGCAGGACTTCCTCTCCCGGCTCACCGGACATCCTTTACGCCCCACCCACAGTCAGGCAAGGCCGCCTGGCTTCCTGTTCGGGAGATCGGGCCGCGGAGCTGACTTATCCGTAGCAGAACACAGGCTGGGTGTCGGGTCTGAAGTCTAATCCATGTGAGATTCCACAGAAGCAAAGAAGTTAGTTCCCCCCCACTTTTAGACAACAACTCCTGGAGGAGGTATAGTGACTCACTCACAAGACGCTGCTAACCAAAAGTAAGGGGAATAACGCATAGAGTGACCACCACTCTTTCCACAAAGATGACACCAGGTAACGTGGTAGTGGGGAGCTGGTTCCACAGAGATGCTAAACAATAAAGAGATAACAAATAAGACTGGCTTTACTCCTCATGAACTAAACAGCAGTCAAGAACATTAATGCATGTCATTTCCCAACATATGCAGTTCACTTACCAGTGAGAGAGTCCCAGGAATTTCTGAAATTTCGCAGCGTCGTATGAGCGCATAAACAAGGCTCAACTGATGAAAGACCAGGAAGGGCAGGTGAGGTGAATACTGAGGAAAGGAACTACTAAGGGACGTCAAACACAACCACTCACTTCCACAATCATTCAAGGTCACTTTGAGTTTATTCAAAAAGAGGGAGAGTCCACTAGTTTGTTAAGGGGTGCGGGAATTCAAAGAAATACTGACTGGCTCCTAAGAGGAAGAAGGAGCGGATCAGCAGAGCAAACGCTTTCACGAAAGCGGGTCAGGAAAAAGATGGCGTGGCGCGCTGGCCGGCTCCGTAGGGAGAGGAGCGGATCAGCGGCGCACACGCTTTCACGAAAGCGGGTCAGGAAAAGATGGCGTGGTGCGCTGGCCGGCTCCGTAGGGAGAGGAGCGGATCAGCGGCGCACACGCTTTCCCGAAGGCGGGTCAGCAGTAGATGGCGTGGCGCGCTGGCCGGCTCCGTGGGGGAGAGGAGCGGATCAGCGGCGCACAGGCTCTTCGGGGAAGGAACAGAACTTCTAGGGGGTATCTGAAGTTGCTAAGGTAACTCGGGATAGAAGAGTTCAAGCCGGATACCAGGAATCAATCCAGAGAGCAAGTACTCAAATCGGAGCTCGTTGGGGGCGTGGTCACTAGTTAGGGATAGTAAGTCAAGCATTGGCAACTGGGTGAGATGGCCTCTTATAGCAGTTAGGGGTCGTCTCAAAAAGAACTCACTCCATGAACTAACGAGGGAAATACACATGCATCAAGGTACCGACATTTCTCACACTAGGTCATCCGCTGCCGGAACCCTAACAGTTCTCCCACCCAAAGGCCTATTCCCGGGGCGAGGTTTAGAAGGATGGAGTGCATGGAATCTGCGAATCAAAACAGGGGCATGAATATTTTCAGCTGGTTCCCAGGACCTATCCTCGGGGGCATAGCCTACCCAATCAATGAGATAATGTATTTTACCTCTGTGTTTGCGGGAATCTAAAACCATGTTTACTTCATATTCCTCTTCACCCTCTATGATTATTGGGGGAGGTGGTTTCTCAGGGACTAGAGGGGGTACGTATCTTTTGACTAAAGAGCAATGAAATACAGGGTGTATTTGCATATCGTCTGGCAACTGCAGGTGTACTGTAACAGGTGTTATTACTCTCTTTATCAGGTAAGGACCTATGTATCTAGGTTGTAATTTTTTAGAGACTCTCAATCTCAGATTTCTAGTTGATAACCACACCTTGTCTCCTACTTGATAAGCAGGTTCAGGACGTCTGTGTTTATCAACCTGTAGTTTCATGGCTTCCTTGGCTCGTTGTAATTCTTTTTTTGCGTTGTCCCAGTTGGACAAAAGAACTTCGTGATGGTCTTTAAGAGCAGGGATACTCTCTAATTCTGAGGGAAGAGAAATAGGCAAGAATTTAGGGTGTTGTGCTATCGTAAAAAAGAAAGGAGACACACCAGTAGAAGAATGCGTGGAATTGTTATAGGCAAATTCAGCCATAGGGAGAGCTCGGGACCAGTCACTTGTGATTGTGGCTAACAGACAACGTAAATACTGTTCCAAGGTCTGGTTAGTTCTTTCGGTTTGACCATCGGTTTGGGGATGATAAGCTGTGGAGAGTCTGTGATCTATACCCAGTGTCTTACACATGCCTTGCCAAAATTTGGACACAAATTGGGCCCCTCTGTCTGAAATGATTATAGAAGGAGGACCATGTAATCTGATTACATGTTCTAGAAAAATATGCACTAATTCTTTGGATGAGGGTAAGTTTTTTAGAGGGACAAAGTGTGCCATCTTGGTTAACATATCTACCACTACGAAGATGGTGTTGTATCCCTGACTTCTCGGGAGATCTGTAATGAAATCCATGCTAATGGAATGCCAGGGGGAAGGGTGAACAGCAGTGGTTCTCAATAACCCTGCCGGAGCACAATGTGAGGATTTTTGTCGGGCACAGGTGGAACACGAATTAACAAAGGCTATAACATCTTTGGCCATTTCTTCCCACCAAAACCATCTCTGACAGATCTTGAGGGTTTTGCTACTCCCAGGATGTCCGGCCAGTGAACTATTATGGCACCAGAGCAATAGTTGTCTTTGCAATGCAACAGTTGGTATGTATAATCTGTTTTCGTGATAATACAGCTGGTCTCTGATCTGATTCAGGGGATCGATTTCCCATTCTTCTGACGGGATGGTACGGTAGTATTCTTTTAGTTTGTCTATAAACCCCAAGGGAGTAACGTCCCCATGGCATTCTACCCCTATAATCTTTTTGTCAGAAAAAAAGGGGGATAACATTCAGGAGAGGCAACTTTCTCTGGACCAAGTCGAGAGAGTGCATCTGCTTTGCCATGTTGAGATCCCGGGCGATAGGTGATGACGAAATCATACTCACTAAAAAGGAAACCCATCTCATTTGACGGGGAGTGAGTGCTCGTGCTGACCGAAAATATTGGAGGTTTCTATGATCAGAGTAGATGGTAACTATATGTGGGGATCCTAACAAATAGTGTCTCCACTCCTGGAAGGCAAGCTTGATGGCCAATAGTTCACGTTCTCCAATTGTGTAGTTCTGTTCAGCAGGCAATAGGGTTTTAGAATAGTAAGCAACAGGATGCAAGCGTCCTGTGTTAGTATCTCTCTGCGAGAGAACTCCTCCCACCGCATACTGGGATGCGTCTGCTTCAACGTAATAAGGTTGCGTATTATCAGCATGTTTGATGACAGGAGCAGTAGTGAACCGTTCCTTTAAAATGCAGAAAGCTCGTTCTGCTTCTTTATTCCATTCAAACTGTACTCCTTTCCGCAGAAGTCGAGTAATGGGTGTTAGTAATTCAGAAAAGTGATCTATAAATCTGCGGTAAAAATTGGCAAAGCCTATAAAAGATTGCACCTCTTTTACTGTACAGGGACTAGACCAGTTAACCAAGGCTTCTATCTTTTTGGGGTCCATATGTACGCCTTCAGGAGAGATCACAAATCCTAGAAACTCCACTCTGGTGGTATGGAAGGTGCTCTTGTCAAGTTTGGCGAATAATTGGTTTTCCTTCAATGTTTTCAAGATTTTCGTGACGTGGATAATATGATCTTGTTCTGTTTGTGAATAAATCAGGATATCGTCAATATAGACGATCACGAAGACATCAAGGTATTCTCTTAGTATTTCATTAACAAAAAATTGAAATGCCGCTGGAGCATTACAAAGACCAAACGGCATCACGCAGTACTCAAATAACCCAAATTTGGTACGGAACGCTGTTTTCCATTCATCTCCATGTTTAATACGAATGAGATGGTAGGCTCCTCTAAGATCTATTTTGGTAAAGATCTTAGCTCCTCGTACCTGATCCAAAAGAACTGAAATAAGTGGTAGGGGATATTTATTCTTTATGGTGACTTTGTTAAGGGCACGATAATCCAAACACGCTCGAAGACCCCCTTCTCGCTTTGGAATAAAAAAGATGGGTGATGACACTGGAGATGTGGAGTGACGTATGAACCCTTTCTCCAGCATTTCTTCGATGTATTTCTGCAAGTATTCAGTTTCAGGTGCTGTTAGGGCATAAATACGACTGACTGGCAAGGTTGCTCCGGGTACCAAGTCGATACGACAATCATAGCTCCTGTGCGGAGGTAAGGCAGAGGCTTTGACTTCGTCAAAGACAGCTAGGTACTCCTCATAGTGCGCCGGAAGGTCAGGAACTGTGGACATTATATGTACAGCACAGCAAAGCGAACTGTTCCATTCACTTGCTTCTTGGTAACAGTTTATCATGCAATGATGAGATTTTAGTGTCACTGTTCGAGTCACCCAGTCTATTTGGGGATTGTGGACTTGTAGCCAGGGAACACCCAGGATAGCGCCGAAATTGGGGGTGTCTATCAGATCAAAGACTATAGATTCTGAATGTCCGTTATTACACACCATTACAATCGGGGGAGTCTGATAGATAATCAATCCAGACGATAACTCTGACCCATCTACCGCTCTCACCGGTTCAGGATGAGGTTTCAATAAGAAAGGGATTCCGACATCTCGGGCCAACTGGATATCAAGAAAATTCCCTGTGGCCCCTGAGTCCAATAATATAGACATGTTCTTTCGACTTTGAGGAGATATCACCAAAGTAATGGACAAGGTAAAATGTCTTGGTACCAGGGGAAAGATTTTCTTTGTGGTAGAGACCTTAGAAAAGACAACACTTGAAGAATCAGTCTCTGCTTTCTTCAAGTCTTCTAGTTTTCCTCCATATAAGTAGGAAGATGACTACTTGCGATTTTCTTTGCAACTGAACGAGGTCTGATTGGACACTCACGAGCATAATGTCCTCCTTTCCCACAATATAAACAGAGATTGTTCTTTCTCCTCTTGTCTTTTTCTTCCGCAGACAGCGGACTCCTCAGTCCTCCAATCTGCATAGGCTCAGCAACGTCTTTAATGTCTTTTGATTCTTTCTTTTCAGGTCTTAACATCATATATCTGGAAGGAGTAAGACGTGATTTTTCCCCTTTCCTTTCATGGAGTCTATGATCCAACTTGACCGTCATATCTATGAAGGCAGAGCAGTCATCGGGAGGATCCACTATTTGAGACAACAAATCTTTATGTTCATCGTTTAACCCTCGATAAAACAGAGAGGTTCTTTTTTCCTCAGGCCAATGCGTCTCCGCTACCAGCCTATTAAAGTTAGTTATATACGTAAGTAGGTCCTTGGATCCCTGCCTAAGATTGAGAAGAGCATTATCGCTGGCCTGCATAAAGGTATGTTTCGAAAAAGACTCTTCATCTTATCCTGAAATAACATAAAGTCATATAATAATGGATCGTTGTTTTCTACCAATGGGACAGCCCAATCCGCAGCATTGCCTGCTAAATAAGATATAACAAAGGCTACTTTAGCAGCGTCGTCTGGAAACGATGCCGCCTTACATAGGAACTGTAGCTGACATTGGTTCATGAAGACGCTAAATCTAGAACTGTCTCCGTTGAACCTCTCTGGCATAGCTAGTGGGACTGGGCTGGGAGTATGAACAGTAAAATGAACAGGAGGTATGTTGCTATCTACCCTTGTGGAGGAATTGGGACTATGGGACGGAACTGAAAAATGCGCAGGCTGAATGTAACTTTTCCGGGTCTTTGGAATTGTACCAGGGTTCCTAGGGTCTAGGGAATTCTGTGACTTTGATTGTAGTAACTCTGTCTGTAATCTCGCATTTTTGGACCTTAACCTCCCTACCTCAGATTGCAATTCTACTAGAACTGCCGCAAGTTCCTCTACTGAGGGACCTAATAAGGATGTGTGGAGAGAGGTGTGAGAAGTTGGCCTGGCATATGCTGTCCACTAATTATAGTGGGCACCTTGCACCAGTCCAAATCGACTCTTATGGTAGGTAGGTTAAAGACAACCTTATTGAAAGCTATCCTAGTGGTAGCTGTGGAGAGCAGCCTTCAGGCTAAGTCTTGAAGGAATGTAAAGCAGCTTGTTTTACCAGTCTATAATCTCTTGAGTGACCAAATGAAAGAGCACCACACCAGGTATATATTCAAAATATATGTATTTATTACTAAACACACCCCTCTAGTCTCTTTATGAGGCTAGAGTTCGAAGTACATAGGTTATAAGATCTTAAATCACAGTAATAGCACAAATACACGTTTGGGCCCTAGGGGCGTACCAAACCATATACCAATAAAATGGTATGCGAGCCACGACTGAACTAGACACTAGGCCTAGAGCCTCTAGAAGTGCTTGGACCACAAGGAACCACCCAAGGTAGTGACACAGGGGACCCACGGGAGACGCGTGCAGTGTAAATACACAACCGCGATACGCCGTTTACTTCTATGGAGAAAGTCGGGATCGGGAAAATAGAGGAAAGGGACACTTTAAAAAGGACTAGGACAAAACCCTTTGAGATCTAGGACTTTGAAGAGTCTCTACCCACGGGAGCACCGGAGTACTCGTGTTACCTCACCCAGGGAAGCCGGGTGCAGAGGTGCCTTTCGGGGTCGGGTTTCGTCGTCGTTTCTTATGGCGATCTGCTGCAAAGTGCTGCTGGTGACCAGGAGAAAAGTGTCCGGGTGGATCCAAGAGTGGATCGGAGTTCTGAAGAACCTGAAAGCAGAGGGGACAGAGTCTGGGTCACTAGCCAGTGACCAGGAGGGCGATGGACAGATGCCCACCGATGTCGAGTGCTTCAAGTTCGTTGACAGTCATCTTGACTCTTCAGCCACGAGGTCCGGGAGGCGTTGTCGGCGACCAGGAGCAGGATTCGGGCTGTTGCTCGATGTCTGTCGAGTGCAGAGGTGTCGGCGACCAGATTGGACCCAACAGGCCTTGGCAACGGCAAGTCTCGAGTAAGATGTAGATCGTCGATGATGCAGACCAGCAAGGTCTGGGGAACTCACCCAGCAAGGGTAAGTGAGGGCAGGCCTGGAGCAACCAGACTGCCAAGTGAAGAAAAGATTGGCCTTCGGTAAGGGCTACTAGCCAACGGGCTAGCGACCGCGAAGGAGCCTCGTGACGCCGCACGTGGAGCTGGCTTACAGGACACTCGTGGAGTGGGGGCCAGTGATCTTCGGTGCAGGTGGTGCTGGAGGCTAGGGCTACTCGTAGCCCAAAGCACGACTTCTTGGGAGACCCAGAAGATGGTGCACTTGCAAATGTGCTCGGTGTCCAGGGGTCACGGTCTCAAGTCACCCACGATAGCCACGGGCCTCAGCTTTGCTGGGGACTCAGGGTAGCCTCGGGGAAGTCTGAGAATCCACCTCTGGTGATGCGATGACTTCGGCGTCCGACGGGAGCTTCAGTGATGCGAACCGGACAGATGCTTCTTTGGTGCCTGCCAAGCAGGGGAGTCACTCCTTGACCCCAAGGGAGATTCTTCAGTCCTCTAATCTTGTCGTAGAGCGTCGAAGGTCCAGGATTCCGTGTCAGAGTTTCGTCCAGGTATAATCTAAAGTCCTAAGGACTGGGTTCCTACCTTTATTCTAAAAATAGGGGATGGACTACTCTGTGGCCCCACCTATGGGTGGGTCAGGGCAGAGGGGTGGCTACACCCCTTTCCCTTTGTCCAGTTCGCGCCAAAGCAGGGGCTGCAAGCCCCTGATCCGGTTTGAACTGGGGTATGCACAGGGACACCAAATGTGCCCCCAGTGCAGGACTTCAAAGCACCCGAAAGTGCTCCCGCCCAGCCCCAATACACATTGTCCTGTCTGGGGAGGTGGTCACACCTCCCTGGGACAGGAAACCTATTGTCCAGGCCTCCCCTGCCGGAGTTTCGTCCAGCAGCAGGAGGCCAGACTCGTGTCGGTGGCAGCAGCATCCATTTTGTGATGCCAGGGCTCTGGAAAGAAGTTACCGGACTCGTCAGAGTTAACATGCCTTTCCCTCTAGAAGGGTGGAATGCTACCCCCGCTGCCAGAATTGGCGGGGGGTAGTATTCCAAGATGTTTGACACCAAACACGACATGTTTCGGTGCAGCCATTCCATAGTTAGCATTTTACCGCGAGGATATAATGCGTTTAAGAGTATATGGTCAGGCTGCACTACAAACAGCATCAGAGATGGTCTCCGAACGCTGCAGAGGGGCCCTGCTCATGCAGGGGCACCCTCTCACATAGGAACCATGCACTCTGCCTTTAGGATTGATAAGGCCTGCCTTAGGAGTGACTTATAGGTTTATATGTGTGTATGCATTTAGTGATATAGGTAACCTATACCACAGCAAGGGGTGCATGCACCACCTTACCCAGGCTGCTGTACCAGACCTGTGGTGTCAGTTTGGATGGCCTACCAGGGGTGGCATAATATATGCTGCAGCCCCTGGCAGGCCTCTGAGGTACCTATGCCCTTGGTACATAGTATACCATATACTAGGGACTTATAAGGGCACTCCAGATCCCAATCAGAGATGTGCCTAAGGCACATGGAATCCATTTTACAGAGAAAGCAGATAGACTGGGGCCCTGAATAGCAGGATCCCAGTCCAACTAAGTCATAAACCAGCAAAACACCATAAAAAAAGTGGGGGCAACCATATAGTCAGATTCCACCTTCCTACATAACCCCCCAAACGAAAGGAGATAAGGCTAACCTTGGCCAGTTGAGCCTATATTGACTAAGTGGCCATATAAGGAAGCACCTGCACTAGCATGGTTGCCCCCTATGTTATGGTCCACTAAGCAATCCCTCACCCTAAGGGTATGAGAGGGTCTCCACCATGGGGAATCACTACCTCTGGTGTGCTTAGGTAAAGTACAAGGCTGGTGAGGTGTCTGAGTAGGGAAGTGAGGCCCTAGGAATGTTGGCCTCAGTTTCCTCAGATCACTGGTCACCATGTATGCCTGTCTTTCCATGACTGAGTTGCTCTTTGCTCTAAGGGTCAACCTTTGGCTGCCTACAGCTGGGGGTTGGGTCCCTTTGGATGGAACACTGGAGGGACATGGCAGGTTTGGAACCTTCTGGTCCCAGGTTTGCCCTTGCCTACCAGAGTCCTTCTGTGGGAGGTCCCTACATAAAGGTATGGGGGATCCCTCAGTGTGTAGAGGAATTTTCACCTGGCTAGGGCTACTAGACTGGGTGCCCCTAATCTGCTGATGGGGGGGTTCCTCTGGACAGGGGGCCCTGGGGGGTCCACTGACCTCCCTGACCTCTGCCGCCCTGGGCTGGCTGAGGCAGGGTAGAGAGGGGCAGGTTACCTGCTCCAGACTGGGTACCACCATGGAAGGGTCCTCTGCCATCAGGGGTGTGGCCAGGCCAGGCCTGACTACCTCTGTGGCAGTTCCTTCACTAGGGGTAGGGTCAGTTCCCTGAGGAGGCTGACCCTTACCTACTGTCTGGGGGAAGAAGACTTTTCTTCAACCCTTTTGCTCTCTTTTGGGGGAGAGTGGGCCATTCTTTCAGGCTCCATCTCTCCAAAGTCTTGGGCTGGGGCTGTGGCCATCACAGCCCCACTAACCTTTGCAGGGACGCCCAACATCCTAAGATGGGTTTGGTGTTCAACTTCAGCCCAGGCTGAAATTTCCAAATCATTGCCCATCAGGCAATCTACAGGTAGGGTTGGGGACACTGCCACTCTTTTTGGGCCTGTGACCCCCTCCCAGCTGAGATTGACTATGGCCATGGGGTGATCTGTTCTGACACCATCAATGTTGGTCACCTGGTATTTAAACTCAGGTAAAAGCTGGTGAGGGGGACTAGTTTCCCTGCCACCATGGTGACACTAGCCCCTGTGTCCCTAAATGCCACAGCTTTCTGACCATTAATCATTGGCTCCAGTCTGTACCTGCCCAATGCTATGGGACCCATGGTAAAGGTGGCAAATCCTATACCACCATCAGAGTCAGAGGAGTCTGTTGAGGGGTCCCTGTCTAAACTAGGGCCCACCTCTGTTCCTCTTGCAAAAGCACCCAACTTTTGGGTGCACTACTCCCAACTGGAGGATTACTACTGGTAGTACCAGGAGGGGTGGTAGTAGTTGTGGGAGGAACATTTTCTTTATTGCCAATCCTGGGGCAACTGGGATCAGTTTTCCAGTGCCCAGGCTTTTTACAGACATGGCAATATGGTTTCTTTTCAGGAGAGGAAGGAGTTTGGGACCCACCCCCAGAAGAGGAATTTTGGGGCCCTGTAGGGGACTTATCCTTAGATTTATCCCCACCTTTCTCTTGGGACTTAGTAGAATCTTTCTTCTGGTCACCACCCTGATTTCTAGTTTTTACTCTGGTTCTGACCCATTTGTCTGCCTTCTTTCCCAATTCTTGGGGAGAGGTCAGATCAGAGTCCACCAGATACTGGTGCAAAAGCTGGTTTTGACAATTATTAAGGATCTGCTCCCTCATAATCAAATTGTACAATCCTAAAAAGTCATGCACTTTGTTGCCATGTATCCAACCTTCCAGAGCCTTTGTAGCACAATCTACAAAATCAACCCAGTCTTGAGTCTGAGCTTTTGGGTGTCTCTGAACTTCAACCTATACTGTTCAGTGGTTAGGCCAAACCCATCTATCAGAGCACTCTTCAAGACTGTGTAATTGTCAGCATCCTCTTCTCTTACAGTGAGGAGCTTGTCTCTACCTTTGTCTGCAAAGGAGAGCCACAAGATTGCTGCCCACTGCCTCTGGGGACCTTCTGAACTTTACAGGCCCTCTCCAGTGCAGTTATCCATTTGTGGATGTCATCCCCACTCTGGTAGGGAGGGACAATCTTGTTTAGGTTTCTATGGTCATAAGACCTGTCCCTATCTCTAGGGATATTGCTGCCACCATGGGACTCTAGTCCCAACTTTCTTCTCTCTTTAAGGAGATCTAGGGATTCTCTATCTAAAGCCAATTGCTTCTTCCTGATCTCCAGTTGAGTTTCCTCATACTGGACCAGTCTCTTTCTTCTCTCATGAGAGGATTCCCTCCTGTGAGAAGAAACAGAGCTCCCTATTGAGGTGCCAGAGTGGTTAGACTCCTGAGAAGGAGACCTAGACTTTCTGAGCACACTCATAATCCTTCCTGGGGGGACAAAGGTGTGGTTCTCTAGATCCTCATCTTCATCTTCCCCAGAAGGGATTGGGTTTTCCAGGTCAGGGTCATTGTCACCCTCCTGGTCAGTTTCAGAGGGGGGCTGGGGGTAGTAGTACCCCTGGCCCCTTCCTCATCTGCTGGCCCACCCTCTGCTCCTACCCCTTCAGTCTCTGAAGACTTACTAAGATCATAAGCCACCAACAACTCCTGGAGGTGTTGGGTGGTGGGACTTTGGCCTGTCCTTAATTTCCTCACGTTACACAAAGCTCTCAGTTCCAAGAATGGGAGTGTGTCATACTTGGAGGGGGAAGCTCAATGGCTTCCTGCAGGGCATCTTTGGATCCTGCTTTTAAAGACATTACTAGTGTGGTGTGGTGTATGCACTACCTACTCTAGTGTGGCCTACTAAACTCTCTTGAGTTGTAGAAAGGGTTGTGCTATCCCTTAACACACAACTCTAAGTTCAGTAGAACTTACTGATATTCTAAGCTTAAATTATATGTACCTTAGGTACCTTTAGTGGTTTTCAGTTGATCAATTCAATTGAGATTATCTGGTAAAACAATAGCAAGCTGGAATCCCACACGCTGCACACCAATGTGAGAAGTTGGCCTGGCATATGCTGTCCACTAATTATAGTGGGCACCTTGCACCAGTCCAAATCGACTCTTATGGTAGGTAGGTTAAAGACAACCTTATTGAAAGCTATCCTAGTGGTAGCTGTGGAGAGCAGCCTTCAGGCTAAGTCTTGAAGGAATGTAAAGCAGCTTGTTTTACCAGTCTATAATCTCTTGAGTGACCAAATGAAAGAGCACCACACCAGGTATATATTCAAAATATATGTATTTATTACTAAACACACCCCTCTAGTCTCTTTATGAGGCTAGAGTTCGAAGTACATAGGTTATAAGATCTTAAATCACAGTAATAGCACAAATACACGTTTGGGCCCTAGGGGCGTACCAAACCATATACCAATAAAATGGTATGCGAGCCACGACTGAACTAGACACTAGGCCTAGAGCCTCTAGAAGTGCTTGGACCACAAGGAACCACCCAAGGTAGTGACACAGGGGACCCACGGGAGACGCGTGCAGTGTAAATACACAACCGCGATACGCCGTTTACTTCTATGGAGAAAGTCGGGATCGGGAAAATAGAGGAAAGGGACACTTTAAAAAGGACTAGGACAAAACCCTTTGAGATCTAGGACTTTGAAGAGTCTCTACCCACGGGAGCACCGGAGTACTCGTGTTACCTCACCCAGGGAAGCCGGGTGCAGAGGTGCCTTTCGGGGTCGGGTTTCGTCGTCGTTTCTTATGGCGATCTGCTGCAAAGTGCTGCTGGCGACCAGGAGAAAAGTGTCCGGGTGGATCCAAGAGTGGATCGGAGTTCTGAAGAACCTGAAAGCAGAGGGGACAGAGTCTGGGTCACTAGCCAGTGACCAGGAGGGCGATGGACAGATGCCCACCGATGTCGAGTGCTTCAAGTTCGTTGACGGTCGTCTTGACTCTTCAGCCACGAGGTCCGGGAGGCGTTGTCGGCGACCAGGAGCAGGATTCGGGCTGTTGCTCGATGTCTGTCGAGTGCAGAGGTGTCGGCGACCAGATTGGACCCAACAGGCCTTGGCAACGGCAAGTCTTGAGTAAGATGTAGATCGTCGATGATGCAGACCAGCAAGGTCTGGGGAACTCACCCAGCAAGGGTAAGTGAGGGCAGGCCTGGAGCAACCAGACTGCCAAGTGAAGAAAAGATTGGCCTTCGGTAAGGGCTACTAGCCAACGGGCTAGCGACCGCGAAGGAGCCTCGTGACGCCGCACGTGGAGCTGGCTTACAGGACACTCGTGGAGTGGGGGCCAGTGATCTTCGGTGCAGGTGGTGCTGGAGGCTAGGGCTACTCGGAGCCCAAAGCACGACTTCTTGGGAGACCCAGAAGATGGTGCACTTGCAAATGTGCTCAGTGTCCAGGGGTCACGGTCTCAAGTCACCCACGATAGCCACGGGCCTCAGCTTTGCTGGGGACTCAGGGTAGCCTCGGGGAAGTCTGAGAATCCACCTCTGGTGATGCGATGACTTCGGCGTCCGACGGGAGCTTCAGTGATGCGAACCGGACAGATGCTTCTTTGGTGCCTGCCAAGCAGGGGAGTCACTCCTTGACCCCAAGGGAGATTCTTCAGTCCTCTAATCTTGTCGTAGAGCGTCGAAGGTCCAGGATTCCGTGTCAGAGTTTCGTCCAGGTATAATCTAAAGTCCTAAGGACTGGGTTCCTACCTTTATTCTAAAAATAGGGGATGGACTACTCTGTGGCCCCACCTATGGGTGGGTCAGGGCAGAGGGGTGGCTACACCCCTTTCCCTTTGTCCAGTTCGCGCCAAAGCAGGGGCTGCAAGCCCCTGATCCGGTTTGAACTGGGGTATGCACAGGGACACCAAATGTGCCCACAGTGCAGGACTTCAAAGCACCCGAAAGTGCTCCCGCCCAGCCCCAATACACATTGTCCTGTCTGGGGAGGTGGTCACACCTCCCTGGGACAGGAAACCTATTGTCCAGGCCTCCCCTGCCGGAGTTTCGTCCAGCAGCAGGAGGCCAGACTCGTGTCGGTGGCAGCAGCATCCATTTTGTGATGCCAGGGCTCTGGAAAGAAGTTACCGGACTCGTCAGAGTTAACATGCCTTTCCCTCTAGAAGGGTGGAATGCTACCCCCGCCGCCAGAATTGGCGGGGGGTAGTATTCCAAGATGTTTGACACCAAACACGACATGTTTCGGTGCAGCCATTCCATAGTTAGCATTTTACCGCGAGGATATAATGCGTTTAAGAGTATATGGTCAGGCTGCACTACAAACAGCATCAGAGATGGTCTCCGAACGCTGCAGAGGGGCCCTGCTCATGCAGGGGCACCCTCTCACATAGGAACCATGCACTCTGCCTTTAGGATTGATAAGGCCTGCCTTAGGAGTGACTTATAGGTTTATATGTGTGTATGCATTTAGTGATATAGGTAACCTATACCACAGCAAGGGGTGCATGCACCACCTTACCCAGGCTGCTGTACCAGACCTGTGGTGTCAGTTTGGATGGCCTACCAGGGGTGGCATAATATATGCTGCAGCCCCTGGCAGGCCTCTGAGGTACCTATGCCCTTGGTACATAGTATACCATATACTAGGGACTTATAAGGGCACTCCAGATCCCAATCAGAGATGTGCCTAAGGCACATGGAATCCATTTTACAGAGAAAGCAGATAGACTGGGGCCCTGAATAGCAGGATCCCAGTCCAACTAAGTCATAAACCAGCAAAACACCATAAAAAAAGTGGGGGCAACCATATAGTCAGATTCCACCTTCCTACAAGAGGGATCTAGAGGGGCACTAGCCCCGTCAGTGTTCATCTTTGCTCAGGTGGAAATAACTCTTGGGCTTGACTTTCTGTCGGGTCTGAAGTCTAATCCACGTGAGATTCCACAGGAGCAAAGAAGTTAGTTCCCCCCACTTTTAGACAACAACTCCTGGAGGAGGTATAGTGACTCACTCACAAGACGCTGCTAACCAAAAGTAAGGGGAATAACGCATAGAGTGACCACCACTCTTTCCCCAAAGATGACACCAGGTAACGTGGTAGTGGGGAGCTGGTTCCACAGAGATGCTAAACAATAAAGAGATAACAAATAAGACTGGCTTTACTCCTCATGAACTAAACAGCAGTCAAGAACATTAATGCATGTCATTTCCCAACATATGCAGTTCACCTACCAGTGAGAGAGTCCCAGGAATTTCTGAAATTTCGCAGCGTCGTATGAGCGCATAAACAAGGCTCAACTGATGAAAGACCAGGAAGGGCAGGTGAGGTGAATACTGAGGAAAGGAACTACTAAGGGACGTCAAACACAACCACTCACTTCCACAATCATTCAAGGTCACGTTGAGTTTATTCAAAAAGAGGGAGAGTCCACTAGTTTGTTAAGGGGTGCGGGAATTCAAAGAAATACTGACTGGCTCCTAAGAGGAAGAAGGAGCGGATCAGCAGAGCAAACGCTTTCACGAAAGCGGGTCAGGAAAAAGATGGCGTGGCGCGCTGGCCGGTTCCGTAGGGAGAGGAGCGGATCAGCGGCGCACACGCTTTCACGAAAGCGGGTCAGGAAAAGATGGCGTGGCGCGCTGGCCGGCTCCGTAGGGAGAGGAGCGGATCAGCGGCGCACACGCTTTCACAAAAGCGGGTCAGGAAAAGATGGCGTGGTGCGCTGGCCGGCTCCGTAGGGAGAGGAGCGGATCAGCGGCGCACACGCTTTCCCGAAGGCGGGTAAGCAGTAGATGGCGTGGCGCGCTGGCCGGCTCCGTGGGGAGAGGAGCGGATCAGCGGCGCACACGCTTTCACGAAGGCAGGTCAGCAATGGATGGCGTGGCGCGCTGGCCGGCTCCGTGGGGGAGAGGAGCGGATCAGCGGCGCACAGGCTCTTCGGGGAAGGAACAGAACTTCTAGGGGGTATCTGAAGTTGCTAAGGTAACTCGGGATAGAAGAGTTCAAGCCGGATACCAGGAATCAATCCAGAGAGCAAGTACTCAAATCGGAGCTCGGTGGGGGCGTGGTCACTAGTTAGGGATAGTAAGTCAAGCATTGGCAACTGGGTGAGACGGCCTCTTATAGCAGTTAGGGGTCGTCTCAAAAAGAACTCACTCCGTGAACTAACGAGGGAAATACACATGCATCAAGGTACCGACATTTCTCACACTAGGTCATCCGCTGCCGGAACCCTAACACTGGGCACCCGCAAAAAGGCACCATGATGCGGGGTGGGCACCCGCAATTTAAATAAACTTAAAGCGGGGTAGGCTCCCGCTCGGTTTGGCCAAATGCGGGGTGGGCACCTGCTCGCTCCTCAATAAGGGGGAATCCCCACGTCGGGATTCCCTCTGGAAAGATCGCAGCTCAGCGCTGCAGAGCCCTCGTGCTCCTTTTCTTTAGGAAATTCAAAACAAAGCGCTCACAGGGCGCAAGATGCAGCAAAAGTCCTGAAGGTCCTGGACTATCAAAAGAAAAGTAAAAGGGTCCAAGCAGAAAGTTCTTCCAGGTCCAAGGGGCATAGCTGGGCCCAGGGAGGCCAGCACACAGTGCCCTCCAGCAGGGAGGTAAGCCCCCATGGCGGTTCCTCCGGGCTCCAGCAGCAGCACGCCCCAGCAAATCAGGAACAGCACATTTTCATGGGGTCACAGCCCCTATACTTATACCACGTCTCTCCTTTGTCTGCAGTGCAGGGCTTGGGGGAACCAGATGCAACTGGTTCAGGGGGGAATTGGAGCACTTTGTTTACCAAGCTCCTCTTCCCCTTTGTCAGGTGGGGGCTAGGTGATCAGACACACCACAGGGGGCAGAGCCAGCATTCACAAGGGCAGGCACAGATCTATTCAGGGTCAGGGGATTACTCCTCCCACTACTCCCAATGCAGGTGTCCCATTCAGCCTAGTGCTGACTCACCCTGCCCCTCCTGGAGCCACACACACCTCCCCGCCCCTGTCACTCACAAGCCAGACATGCAATTCACATCAGGCAGGCAGACACACAGCACATAGAAATGCCAACTTCTAAAAGTGGCATTTCTAAAATAGTCATAATAAATCTGCACACACCATTCCGTAGCATTTATTATTACTATTTCAAACATACCGAACTTGACCACGCTGCTCCTCTCATATCCGGAATTGCCACTGACACACTTATCAGGGAATCCCCAATGTATTCCTATGGGAGGGCAGGCCAATCTTACCATACATAACACAGAGAGCGCACGCACGTTACACTGGACAGCAGTGCTAAAGTGCCTAGAGGCCTAAAACCACCAACACCATGTCAGAGAAAAGGCTAGGGGAGAGGCAAAAAGTTCCGGGATGACCCTGCAAAATGGGCCAAGTCCAACACAACCCCCTTCCAGCCAAAACGCAGCGTAGACCAATCACTACCTTGAGGGGCTTCCCTGCCTTGGGCGATAGAACACGGACGTGGGCCCGCAACTGCAGGGACACCCTCCAGTTCTACGCCACTCTGAACCCACGTGGTTCCCTCTGTTAAAAGCTCTCAGGACCAACTAGGCTACCCCACTGGTACTCCCTAGCTGTCCACGGCCAGGACCAGGCCCTAGGCCACCCAGATGTCACGGTCCTTGCCAATCCACCGAGTGGGGGCAGTAACCCCTGGCACATAGTAGCCATTCTCCACCCTTCCTCTCAGTGTAGTTCCAAACTGCCACTGATCCTCCAACCTGGGGTTCCGCACTCTCCTCCTACGAGAGGCAACCTCAGAACACAACTCACTCACCAGTTCAGGACCTCTCTCCAGCAGCTGGTTTACCAACATGGGATCTAAACCCCCAGGCTGCACCGGGGTCAGAGGCGAGGACTCCCTCCCTCTGCACCCCCTTCCAGAGCACTGTACCCTCCCAACTGGAGTGGTACCCCTGGAAGCTACATCGGTCAGGACACTGATTACAGTTGACCTTCCCTCCAGGTCAGACAACACCTGAACCTGGCCTCCCAACCCAGGGACGGAACCCTGCGGCTGAGCACCTGCCTGGCGCACCAGGACTTCCTTGGGAGCACGCATGCCCCCCCTGAGGGTGACACATAACTCATGTGTCGTGTGACAGTCTGCCTGGTGCAGATCTCCCAACCTCCTGTCCATCTGACAGTGCCTGAAGATCCCCCAGGACAGAAGTGGTGTCACCATGGTCATTCATTGGCGACTCAGCCCTTCTGGCTGGCCCCTGACCCACTGGTTCTTCCACTGGGGACTATTTCCCCCTCTCACCCCTCAATCTGGACTTCCGCACCCTCCACTTAGGAGTGGCACTGCCAGACACCAGAACCACTGGAGCTCCATTTACAGATGCTCCAGGTTCTCTAGACAATGGGAGATCCCCCCTCAAAATGACCTACCAGTACAGCCTAGGCCCCCAACCTGGTGTTCCCTTAAGGAACCCTCCAGGCCCTGAGACTGGGTTTCAGGCACCTTGGGACACACAGCCCCACACTCACTCCTTCTCCGCAGAGACAGGATGTGAGCCCCTACACCCCTCCTACTACACTGGGACCTAGCTGGGCTACTCTGAACCTCTTGCACCACGCAGGTACGGAAGATACCTGAGCCACTCCTTTTAAGATCACTCCTAAATGCCTCTTCAGATCCTCTAACATGCAGCCAGAGGTCTGCCTCCCGTTCAGGTTCCCTGGGATAAGAGAACTCACACCCAATCGTCCAGGGCATCACAACACTCATCCACACTCCCCCCAAGACTGGTGAGACAGTATCTTACTGCCCCTGAATCTCAACCTGTACCCCTCTAACTGGGAACTAGGTACCATCTTCCGGGTTCTGGGAATGGGACTTCCTACACTGGACTCCATATTGCTGCCACCACTGGATCCCACCCTTACTGGGGAATCCAGAAAACTCAAACTGCACTTAGGGGATAATCTACCCTCCCAAGCTAGTTTCTCCTTGCCAATTAAGTCACCACTGCAGGCCAACCCCAACAACACGCAGCATATGGGTAGTATCCTCCTTCAGACTCTCTGGTTTCTGTCCTTGGCAGGACCCCCAACTCATAGTGCAGCAAGAAAACACATTTAAACGAAATGCTACTTAAAACAAAATCAGAAACAATAATCCCCAAACATGTGACTTTCTAAATGCAGAGTTTGTAGTGCAACCAGTTGTCGCTGTGGTACTGGCAAACGCAAGTCCTATCCTCACCGCTGACAACCAATGTTAGAAATGGGATTTCTGGTTGGCTAGGGCTTGCGCCTAAGCCAGGCAGAAACCATCACTCTAGTCAGGGCAAGGGAGTTACACACTGATGATAACCCCTGCTCACCCCCTTGGTAGCTTGGCACGAGCAGTCAGGCTTATCCCAGAGGCAATGTGTAAAGCGTTTGTGCAACACACACACACACAGCAGCAACCCACTAGGCACACCACAAAAGGAACTCCACACAAGGTTACATATAAAAATAGCCTTTGTATTATCATAAACACATTAGAATAGTAATCACATAAATCATATTATGCACTTAGCATCACATTAGGCGTAACCAGCATACAAGCAGTATGCAATAACCTCCTAAGCATAAGGGTTGGTAATAATCTACCATAACTCCATCCAAGCCATTTTTTCACCTGTTTCTCTAACAGCCTGTGAAGCTTTGTCTTTTAATTTCAGTCTTACTGATCATCATACCTTTAAAGGCATACTACTGTATAGACCACCAGGGGCCAGAAATTCGTTTGATGTTCCCTTGGGGAATCTGTTGGAAGAGGGTCTTTGCTGTAACACATATACCGTCCTGGGAGATTTTAATTTTAATTTAGAACTCCCAAATGACCCTGACACAGTAATGTTGATGGATATGATGGACAGTGCTGACCTTAAACAACTTGTTAGAGGACCAACCCATGTGGCAGGACATACCCTGGACGGTATATTTTCAAACCATCCAGGCTTGCCTTTTACAGGCGTATTACCACTTGTGTGGTCCGACCACGCTGCGGTCCAATTTATTATAAGTATGGCAGACCAGCGTATAGGGAGCAGTTACCATAAAGGTCGGATAGAGACTAGAGCCTGGAATAGAGTCGATGGGACCATTTTTCAGGAGCTTCTAACCTCCACGGCAGATTACCTAACGGAGGGGGTAGAGGAGGCAACCGCCTCCTATACCAATTGGCTTGTACAGGCGTGTGAGAAATTAGCGCCATTAAAGACTGTTCTGCTGAAAAGATTACATCCCTCTGCTCCATGGTTTACAGAGGAGTTAAAAAATCTTAAATCCAAATGTAAACGCCTAGAACGTTCTTGGAGGAAAAGCTATTTGGAAGCAGAGAAGAAAGTGTATAAATCTAGCCTGCAAACTTATAAACAAGCCATCTTTGCCGCAAAGCAAAAATTTTATTCAACCCAAATTGAATTGTCAAAGAACTCTACCAAAGAGCTCTTTAGAACAGTCTCCAAATTAGCCTCCCTGAGTCCAGCTACTGTCCAATCTAGTCAAGAATTATGTGAGGAGATTGCCAAATTCTTCCTCAACAAAGTAGTTAGCATATTTTCAGTGTTCAGTGGATCGAAGGAGGTTGGATCAAATATGATTAAGGAGACCTATGAATACAAGAGGGTCTCCCCCCGTGCCTTGGACAAATTCAGCCCACTGACTGTACAGGACATTCTGGAGCTTCTTAAGGGAGCCAAATCGGGCTCGCCTTTTGACCCCTGCCCAGTAATGATTACAAAACTGGCCCCCGGTCCAATTGCCTCATATCTCGTAGCCATCTTTAATGGTATGTTTGAAACTGGACAATTTCCCAAATTGTGGAAGGTGGCTTCAATACTTCCTTTTTTGAAGAAGCCAAGCTTGGACCCCAATGATCCCAATAATTTCCGCCCGATCTCTCGTCTCCCTCTCCCTGCAAAAATGGTGGAGAAAGTTATGAATCGTCAACTCAGTGCCTTCTTGAAGGAGGTCCAAGCATTGGATCCCTCCCAACATGGTTTCAGAGAGGGACATAGCACTGAGTCGGCCCTCATTAAGGCTACGGAGGAGATCAGAGTAGCAGTAGATCGAGGAGGTAGGGCTGCTTTGATCCTACTGGATTTATCCGCCGCATTTGATACGTTCCATCATGATATTCTGATGGACCGTCTCAGGGATTGTGGGGTACAGGGTAAAGCCTGGGATCTGCTCAAGTCCTTTTTATCAAACAGAGGACAGATTGTATCCCTGGGGAAATTTCAGTCTAAACTCTTCACTTTGCCATGTGGAGTACCGCAGGGGTCCTCTCTGAGCCCAACACTCTTTAATGTTTATGTCTCATCTCTAGCTCCTGTTATCAGTGCTTTTGGATTTGGGATTACGTTTTATGCGGATGACACACAGATTGTGGTGTCTCTTTTACCCGGCCAAGAGCTAGGAATAGATAATCAATTTCAGACCTGTATGGAAGCAGTAGGGAGATGGATGGTAGACAACTGCCTTAAGCTGAATTCGGGTAAAACCGAAGTGATGTTGTTCGGGAATGACACTAACTTCTGGACTCCGAACTGGTGGCCCGCCTCTCTGGGAACTCTTCCATCTCCCTCTAAAAAGGTGAAAAATTTGGGAGTTATGCTGGATGAGAAATTGTCCCTGGGTGCCCAGGTCAATGCAGTAGTGTCAACAACAGTACATGTCCTGAGAACTATCAAGAAAATTGTGCGGCTTCTCCCTTTGGGGAGCCAGAAAACAGTGGTCACAGCTTTGGTTTTGTCGAGGCTGGACTACTGTAACAGCCTATATCTAAACATACAGCAAAAGTTTCTGAACAAACTTCAGTTGCTCCAGAATGCTGCGGCCAGACTACTTACGGGTACATCTAAATTCTCCCCAATTTCTAAAGAGATAAAAAAATTGCATTGGCTCCGGGTGAGGAGCTGAGTGCGCTTTAAATCTCTCTGTATGGTTTTTAAGGCATTGCAAGGTTCGAGATCAGAACATTTACAACGCCAGTTTCAATGGTATAGACCGGCAAGAACACTGAGATCACTGGGAGCCAAACTGGTTGCAGTCCCACCCGTAAAAAAGCCCAGTGGGGTGGCAGAAGCTTCTCCCTATGTGCAGCTAAGGCCTGGAATGGTCTGCCTTTTCATCTGAGAAATGCCACTAATCTTTTGGCTTTTAGGAAAGGGCTGAAGACCTGGCTTTTTGACGAATAATTCTTGTCTTCCCGATTTCGCGATAGGAGTAGTAACTAGCGCCAGGACACCTCCGGGTAATCGTGCGCTTTAGAAATCTCCGTAACATAACATAACATAACATAACATAACCTATTACGCATTAGGCCCCACCAGCATACACGCAGTATGTAATAACTCATAAGCATGAACACATTACGCATTAGGCCTCACCAGCATACACACAGTATGCAATAACCTCATAAGCATAAACACATTACGCATTGGGCCTCACCAGCATACACGCAGTATGCAATAACCTCATAAGCATAAACCTCATTAGAGGCATAAATCAGGGTGCATAAATCACATCACATAAATCACGTTATGCAATCACAATCACAAGGGGCATAAAACACATTGTGTAGTTTTGTAGAGCCTGGCGCTCTACCAATCTCACCCATAATGACCCCAGGCCATCTGGCCTTTCACCTGGGCCCTAAACGCCCTTTGTCCAGAATGTCAGGGCTGGCTGCAATGCAGCAGAATCCCAAAAGTGCGCAATTGCGCAGGCACCACTGTGCCTCCAGGGTCCCCACTGGGACTCCCCAAAATGCTCTGGCCTAAACGTTGCAGCTGCCGCTAATTGCCATGCAGCTGTGAAGGAAATCAGGCACTGGCACTGACTGTGCCCTCTGGAGTCCCCACTGGGACTCCCTAAAATAACTGTGGCCAAATGAGCACCGACAATGTGCCCCGATCGGCACCACTGTGCCCTGTGAGCCCCCACTTGGGGCTCTAAGCTCTAAATCGCCCAACGGTGTAGATGCCCGCGCTCTCGTGGTGCAGCTGATGCAACAGTGAGCCCAGGCACCACCGTGCCTTTCTAAGTCCCACTCCGGGACTTTCGAACAAATATGGCCACGTGGCAGCTGCCCGCGCTGGTGCGGCGCAGCTGGGTACAACAAAGAGGCCCTGGCATGCGGGGGCCCCGCTCTGGGGCTCGGGAAAACAAAAGTGCCCCCTTGATGCAGCTGCCCGCAATTGCGGTGCAGCTGTAAGACCACACAAAGACTGGCACTCGCGGTGCCTCAGCGGCATCAACCCGGCCCCCACTCACCGGGCTGTTTGGTTGGGGACTCAGGTCCCTCTTCTCTCGCTGTTGACACCGGGGGGCTCTCCCTCGCACACGGGAGCCCCGCTTCACCATCGGCATGTTCAGGAGAGCCCCCGCTCCTCGGGGACTCTCTCTCCTTCCTTTGCGGCATCTCCGGCGGGCGGGACTTCCTCTCCTGGCTCACCGGACGCCCTTTTACGCCCCACCCACAGTCAGGCAAGGCCGCCTGGCTTCCTGTTCGGGAGATCGGGCCACGGTGGTGACTTCTCCGTAGCAGAACGCGGGGTGGGCACCCGCAAAAAGGCACCATGATGCGGGGTGGGCACCCGCAATTTAAATAAGCATAAAGCGGGGTAGGCTGCCGCTCGGTTTGGCCAAATGCGGGGTGGGCACCCGCTCGCTCCTCAATAAGGGGGAATCCCCACATCGGGATTCCCTCTGGAAAGATCGCAGCTCAGCGCTGCGGAGCCCTCGTGCTCCTTTTCTTTGGGAAAATCAAAACAAAGCGTTCACAGGGCGCAAGATGCAGCAAAAGTCCTGAAGGTCCTGGACTATCAAAAGAAAAGTAAAAGGGTCCAAGCAGAAAGTTCATCCAGGTCCAAGGGACATAGCTGGGCCCAGGGAGGCCAGCACACAGGGCCCTCCAGCAGTGAGGTAAGCCCCCATGGCGGTTCCTCCTGGGCCCCAGCAGCAGCACGCCCCAGCAAGTCAGGAACAGCATATTTTCATGGGGTCACAGCCCCTATACTTATACCACGTCTCTCCTTTGTCTGCAGTGCAGGGCTTGGGGGAACCAGATGCAACTGGTTCAGGGGGGAATTGGAGCACTTTGTTTACCAAGCTCCTCTTCCCCTTTGTCAGGTGGGGGCTAGGTGATCAGACACACCACATGGGGTGGAGCCAGCATTCACTAGGGCAGGCACAGATCTATTCAGGGTCAGGGGATGTCTCCTCCCACTACTCCCAATGCAGATGTCCCATTCAGTCTAGTGCTGACTCACCCTGCCCCTCCTGGAGCCACACACACCTCACCACCCCTGTCACTCACAAGCCAGACATGCAATTCACATCAGGCAGGCAGACACACAGCACATAGAAATGCCAACTTCTAAAAGTGGCATTTCTAAAATAGTCATAATAAATCTGCGCACACCATTGCGTTGCATTTATTATTACTATTTCAAACATACCAAACTTGACCACGCTGCTCCTCTCATATCCGGAATTGCCACTGACACACTTATCAGGGAATACCCAATGCATTCCTATGGGAGTGCAGGCCAATCTTACCATACATAACACAGAGAGCGCACGCACGTTACACTGGACAGCAGTGCTAAAGTGCCCAGAGGCCTAAAACCACCAACACCATGTCAGAGAAAAGGCTAGGGGAAAGGCAAAAAGTTCCGGGATGACCCTGCAAAGAGGGCCAAGTCCAACAGTCCCTCCTCATGACGGCCATGTCGTCATTAGTATCCTTCCATGGCTACTAGCCCCTTTACTTCAAACACTATTTTCTTCTCGTGGCCCCCCCGCAGTCAGTGACTTCTCGCCCCCCCCCGCACTCCAGTTTGTGCCTTCTCGCACGCCCGCACTCCCGTCTCCAATGCAATAGGTCTCGCTTAAATGCGAGTCCTATTACATTGCAAATGCTTGTTTGTTGTTGTTTTTACTGATTTGTTGCTGAGGGAGTGGTGACCCGGAAGCGTGCTTTCTCCCAGGTCCACTTCCATGTCGGCTCTGCTGCTCGCCGATCGAGGGCGCAAAGACCTCCTGCTTCTACCTGCTGTTACAATTCAGCGCATACCTCACCCTTCCTTCTGCCATTTGATTATCTGCCAGTGCCCTCCAGGTCTTTTGTATTGCGGAGACCCCCGCCAGTGCAGTGAAAGTACAATGCGAAGTCTGATGCTCACCGATCGAGGGCACAAAGACCTCCCGCTTCTACCTGCTGTGACAATTCAGCGCCCACCTCACCCACCCTTCTGCCATTTGATTATCTGCCAGTGCCCTCCAGGTCTTTTGTACTGCGGAGACCCCGCCAGTGCAGTGAAAGTACAATGCGAAGTCTGCTGCTCGCCGATCGAGGGCGCAAAGACCTCCCGCTTCTACCTGCTGTGACAATTCAGTGCCCACCTCACCCTCCCTTCTGCCATTTGATTATCTGCCAGTGCCCTCCAGGTCTTTTGTACTGCAGAGACCCCCACCAGTGCAGTGAAAGTACAATGCGAAGTCTGCTGCACCCAGACCCTGCATGAGGACTTTACCATTAGGTGACCAGCTCATTGACCATATTTCGGCAGAAACGTCGTTCTATAGGGTAAGGGATGGGGTAAAAGATTTATTCTGAAAAAGAGTTTACATTCAGGAGTGACAAAGCAAACGCACTAACGAAATGTAGAAAATCTGTGGACATGCCTAATGCGGGAATTCCAGCGTAACTAAAAGAATAGACAAAGCTAGATGTTAATAAGCCGGCAGTGGGCACTGAGAAGGTACATTCCGTCCTCCACTGGTGTGAAATCGTGAGGCACTAACTCTGATTCCGGCTTGAAATGGAAACCTCAGAACTGTCTGGAAAGGCACCTCATTGTCTTGTCTTAAAGTGTACTTAGCCGTATAACAGCTTGGGTTGTTATCGGAAGTTGGTAAGTCAAAGCGGTGCCGTGCTGCACTAATTGCAGAAAGCGCTGCACAACTTGTGATAACACAACAGAGAGACCTACACTGCCGGGTTTTTCACTCGAGCTCTTTAAATTGTTGCTGGAAGGTATCAACCCTGACTCTTCCATTAAGGGTCCCTGTAACTGAGCTCTGGCCACAGACCTGTCATCAGACAAAAGGAATCTTACGGAGCCCATATGAAACGCTTCTGTCTGTAATTCGGCATTAACACACATAAGCGCGCCGGGAAATTAACCGTGAATACATGAAGTGGACACCCATGGAAACCGGTCCCTGCATTCGAATGTTGTGCTTTTCACAACAGCACAAATGCTGGAACTATTCTGCATGTCCATAATGCTGTTCTTTATCAACAGAAAGGGTAAAAAGACAGGGACTGTGCATGCCTGGTGCATAGGCCTTTCCCGTGCACGTAGATTTACAGGTGCTCTGTTGTGCTGCCTTAGTGTAAAAATTAACCGCTTCGAAATAATAGACTATTTAATTACAGTGTTTTTGTAAAGCGCTTCTTCACCTAGATGCATTAAAGCGCTGTTCATTATAACATTAATTGGTATATTGAGTACGAGAATATGAATAGAGAAAAGATGTCACACAGAATATTAACCAGAGAATTGTTAGGTAAGGGGGTAATGAGAGGGGTACGAGAGATTAGGTTTAAAACACATCGATAACATTATTAAATATTTTACATCCAGAATATTAATGTTCAGAACCTGTACCTTTATTGCGTTCTGTGGCTGCAGCGCACGCCTTGTAATCATAAATTTACCGAATTTTCCCCATAGTTTGTCACTCATTTTGCATTTTTTCCCAAAAATATTTTGTTTAGCTCAAATGGATGAAATTAATTCTGCCAGAGAACGTGCTGCATAATTTCGATAACCTTGTCAGATTATTTAGATACATTTGCCACATAATTCTAGAAGCCCTGGCAATGGTTAAGCTGTACAGAGTGGTTTGTGGGCTGTCGTTATTCTGATGAATCCGTATTTTATAGGGCAACAGAGGTTGAGGAACAGCTCACATCTTCCCTTTAGTAATCCAGATCAATGAATCTATCCCTTTCAAAACACTACACTAGAAACCGGCGATCTCAAGAGCACAAACTTACCACAACTAACTCACAAGAAAAATAAAGGCACATATTACAAGTTGTGCTATCTATTTAACTCTAACCTTACATTCCAGAGTAGCCTGCTTCTTGCTGCAAAGTTCTACCAGGCTTCAACAGGGGTAGTAAGCGCTACATAAATGCAGTTTACAATCCCTCATATTTTTCATATTTCACAGCTCTTTATGGAATGTGGTTTTCATTACCACTTTAATTTTGTGCAGTAAAACAGCCAAACATAATGCTTATATTCTATAAAACTGCCCACATGCGTTTGTGTGTGTACCATGCACATATAGAGAGATACATGTGTGTGCATACATACTACTTTTGCAGTTTATTTAAATGTACTACAAGATGTTTTTCAGCCCGTAAATGGATCCTTTCTCAAGTAAGCCTAGCAACAAAACGTGATAGAGGCCTCTTTAAATGGGGAGGTCTGGTATTTGTAGGAGGCTCTTAAAAGGGAAGGCTTTCTTTCTCTCCATAGTCCAGTGTAGACCGGCAGCATGCCGGTTGTATTGTGTCTGTCTGCCTCTTCCCAGCAACCAACTCCCAGCACCCCCCCCCCCCCCACAAGATCGATGGCAAAAGGCAACTTCTCTCTGGATGCCAAGATCACAGGAGTGTCCAGCGCCCCTGGGGTCTTGCATACGGGAAGCGCAACATGTGCGGGGGTTGGGGTGGAGAAGAATCCCAGGATTGCACTGAGCAGCGCCGCCAGCAAGCGCGTTTCTCATGTGCAAGTGCTAAAAAGGCAGGTTTTTTTTCACTTATCTCGGGAAACAACGTAACAAAAACCCACATCTGAAGAATGCCGTTTGTATGTCCAGGAGCAACGAAGAATTTCAAACAAACCAAGGCATGTCTGTTATCTGTTGATTCCCCCCTAGTGTCCGTCCACTGCACCTGTGGTCATTCAGGTACCATTTCCCAACCTCCACCCTCCCATTGTTTATTCCCCCATAACAAAAAAAAAGCTAAAACAAACAAGCATTAGAACAGGCAGGAAGGCGTTGCCAGCATTGAAAGGACAAAAAAACAAGAAGACATTTTTTATGTTAATTCATTTTTCAATCAGTTCGTTCAGTTGTACAGAATGTCTTCTTGGTTATATATAAAGTAACAAAAATGCTTAGAACACTTTTTTAAATAACTTTTTTAACGTGTTGCACAGGAGCCACAATGTTTTACAACATAGCTTAAAGACATTAGCAAAGCCAATAGCTCTGACTAAACACTTATAAGGTACCAAAGGCGAGACCTATTGGCTATGCCAATGCTTGTTTTTGTGGGCTTTCAAATTAGGTCCTTTCTCTGTGGTCTCGTGAGTATAATGTCAATGCACTGAGAGTTAGACAGGTATAACAACAGTTATTTTAAGAGACAGTCAGGCAATGGAATTTGTAATGTTAGTGTGCAAAAGGATGTTGGAAGCATGGTTAAATAGAAATGGAATATTCAGAGGAAGAGAGGTAAAAGCAGTGGAATCTTGAGGCTGCTGGATCTGTGTTGTCCTCTCCAGTGACGTGTTTATGTGCAACAGCTGGAAGGAAAGTAAACAGGGCGACGAGCAAATAATAATACGACTGAGATACTCAGGACCGAGGCGCTAATAGAAGCAAGGAGGAGCTGCAAATCGAATACAGCACATTTCCTGGGTAGGTAATATCTTAATCCAAACCTCTTTTTTACGGTCCTTTTGTCAGAAGATGCTTCTTTTTCACCGAAACTGCAAACCAAGCAAGAGAGCTGATAGGTGGGCTCTGACCAACACTAGAAAGTGGGGGTTGCAATCATTCCCAGTTCATTCACAATCTGTCCATAAACGGACTGGCATAGCATCCACTCAAATCATCTTGTAAGTTACTGCAGGTCTGTAATTATACAATGTATTCACCAGATAGGGCTGTTCAGTGACGTGTGCAGAAGAGGTTGGCAATCTCAGCTCAGTGTGCAGCAGTGTCAGGAGGCGAGTATCCCCTACGCCCTAGTCAGTATGTGGTACATCTATATAACAGAGTATAATGCTTGCATCTGTCTATAATAGTTGATTAATGACCAGGTGGGAGATCTGACTCAAAGTCTCACCTCCTGCTGATTGATTCAGGGCCCTTAGCTGACTTAGTTCCAGCGGTTCACTGACAGAATATCGAAAACCAAATATCGTGTGGACAGAATATCGTGTCCAAAATATCGAGGACAAAAATATCAAGTAGGTTAGTGCAAAAAGATGGGTATCAATTTACTATTCTTAACTCCAGATCTACGTACCTTAAAGATATATATATCGTCAAAATACATATATGTGGAGTTATATATAGTAAAACTTTACTTACCCATAGAAAATGACCTTCACGATATTCTTGTCCTCGATATTTTTGACACGATATTGTGTCCGACGATATTTGTGTTTTCGATATTTTGTCCACCCACCAGTTCCAGCACAGGTTGTTGAAACCCATGTACCGCTGCTGCATTTCAGGCAGAACATCTATGAATAAATGTAACAGAAAGCTAAGCTTTGGGTCTCTTGTCAGATGACTTATTTCTGAGTTTCTATGATTCGTTTGAATTTTTCTTTGTACATCTCAAGACATTTGTAAGAAAACAACAATCTTAATATTAACCAATGCAGACAATGTTCATATTTCCTGCAAAATATTTACAGATTCTGTGTTCCCTCACACACGTGTGACATTAGTTATTTCTTTGTCGTTAAAGAATAGCCGAAGAAAACCATATCACAATACTTACATTTGTCAGACCATTGAAGCAGTTTTGAAATAATGTAGCAGGTGGTGAATTTCCTTAATATTCTAAATAAATCAAAATGATTAAAAAAATACTAACATCAAAAATGTTATCCTAATAGTAAATGTTGTGAAACTTTAAAATATATTTCTAAACAAAATGAAGTCATATTTTAACATTCGTATATATTATTTAGAGAAAAACTGCCAGGATTATTGTTGCCCTTAAATATTCTTCTGTCCTTACACCAGGTTTTATAACATTTTCAGAATCCCTGATGGCCAATTATGTACAAAAGGAACTTTTTGCAATATAAAAACTCAGATGAGTACCAGTTCCTGTGATGAAATGTTACTTTAAATTTGGTGGAGATTTTATAGACAAAGTAAATATAATAGGACTAAAGGGATTGTGCAGGCTTCCCCAGTTACCATTCTGTTCAACATCAACTCCTGGGACACCGTACTATGATAGCAATGCACATGATGTGCGGGTTGACAGACAACTGCGCCTGTGAGTGTCAGCAGACCAAAAGAGGGCTCTGGGGACGTTTGCGCTGCCTGGAAGTGTTATCCTTGTGGGAGAAGAGCAGGTCAATTTTATTATCCCTAGTATCTGCTCTGTACTGTTATGTAAATTTCATGGTTATTCCAGACCATTCAACTGTGTATGTCAATTGCAGCATAGAGAAAAATCTGTAAATGATAAGCAAAAGAAAAATAGCACATTAACAAAGCAAAACATCTGTCTGCCATGAGTGAACTGAACATCACACTATCAACATAAAGAGGATGAATGGAAAATCCATTGGGAAAAAAGTTAATAAGGGGTGGTAATGTAGAGAATCCCACATTATTCCTTATATAGTTGAGGGGTATTGCTGAATATCAATATCTTACTTATTGCTGATATACCCGGTAGGATTTTAATTCACTAGAACTATGGAAGCTCTTACCATGTCAGAATCCCTTTGCCAGTCAGTCTCTGTCTGCCCTGTAATTTACTAAAGCCTAGCGGTCAGCTGAGAGTAGTAAAAGTACAGCTGATCCTGTAGAGGTTTTTGTAGTCAGATGTTGGACAGGCTAGAACCCTTTTGTGAATGGGCAGCAATGACAGGACAGACCTGTGGAACTTGTTGAGTGAATTAATGCCACAGATGTTTACCTCAGGCCAGAAAATCTAGCATTATTCTTTGCAACTGAAGACTTAACCACTAATTTATTGATGGAGGGTATTCATAATCACACCTTTTATAAATACCCTACCTTTATTACAAACCCTACTTCTGTGATTGTGCGCTGAGAACAATTGTAGTGATGCACACAGTCATGAGCGAATGGCAATCAGGTTTCCTCTGTAAACCTGTGCTATTCTTGAATTATCAGTCAAACGTGGCATACATACTCTATCTTGTAAACAGGGGGACACCATCACAAAGTCATTGTGTTAAAGCAGAAATACGTAGCATGCTCATACTACAGCCATATCTTTTGATTCAGTATTATTAGCAATCTCACAGGGAAAGATCCAATATACTTGTTTCATTTTACCTGACTAGCATTCGAGTCTAATTGCCCAGAAAAGAGAATCAATGTCCTGCTGAAGTTTGCCACTTGGCGTGAAAGAGGTTCACATACAATATTGCATGGCCACATCACCTCTACTGTATTTGGTGGATCTAATTCTCATTTAGAACCCAGGTTGGCTAAAATGAAGGGAAAACAAAGGGTAGAGAGAAACAGTTATGATAGTAAATCTTTCTTATTTAGCAAAATAAAGTAAGAGGAAATAATAAAGAAGAGTTAGATGAGAAATATCTAGATGGAGAATTAGATTTGTGATGAATATACTGGTGGTTCTGAAAGTTGAGGAATGACGACTTCCTTTGAGTTTCCCTTTTTTTATTCTTTTTTTACACTTCATCATTCACATGCTGGTAGGAAGCATAATGAGTTAATGAGTACTTTAAATTGTGACAACAAACTCTCTATTTCTCACTCCTTTACAGTATTTGGTCAAGTGGGTGCAAAGAAAAAAGGGGGTCCCAAAATAAAATTGAAATCCAGTGCATTTTACATAGACTTTGTATTTCACATAGCACGAAAATGGCCAGTCAGATTTTGCCGAAATTTGGCAGCATTAGATATAAGAATGCGCAGGTGATTCTTTTGGGTTCTGCAAGTAGAGTAAGTATTTTTTAAGTTATAAGGTTTTTCACCTTAGAGATATCTTGTAGCACAATACTACCAAAAGTAGCAAGGAAGTCCAAAAAATAAACTAGATTCCATATGTAAAATTTCCGATTTACTACATAAACAACCGACACACTCATTTATGGTCACATGATAATGGAAACCTATAAACAAATACATGACAAATAGAATACATCTTAATCTACGTAGTTTTTCCTTTCATACTCTCTGGCTCACAAAATAAAACTGGCCCAACAAGCCAAACAAAAGACATCTTCCTAGTGCACACTTACGCAACAAAGTGAAAAACTGACCTAGCAGTGAGCCACACAAACTACTATTTGGACGACATGATAATTGCCAACTAGGAATAAAAGAATTATATCAATTTCTATAGCAATAACAATAATTACCTTTTATTTACTTTGGCCTTCATATGTAACACAATCCTACTAAAAGTAGCAAGGAAGCCCAAAGAATAAAGTAGACTGCATATGTAAAGTTTTAGATTTACTACATCAACAGCTGAAAGACCCATTTATGGTCACGTGCTAATAGAAACCTATTCACAAATGCATAACAAATAGAATACATCGTAATCTACATAAGTTGTCTTTGCATGCTCTCTGGCATTCAAAATAAAACTGTGCCCAACAAGACAAACAAAAACCATCTTCCTTATGTATCTCTGAGCAACAAAATAGAAAAGTTACCAGCAGTGAGCTACGCAAACAACTATATACAGGGCATGATAATTGGCCATTAGGAAACAAAATAATAATCTTAATTTTTATAACAACAACGATTGGCTTTCATTCATTTTGGGCTTCATATGTAGTACAATCCTACTAAAAGTAGCAAGGAAGTCCAAAAGCTTACCAGACTCCATATGTAAAGTTTCAAAATTACTATATTAACAACTAAAAGACACATTTATGGTCACATAATTATGTAAACCAATAAACAAAATAAATAACAATTACAATAGATAAAAAGAAAGAAATCCCATTTAATCTGATTGCCACTCTGAAGTTATAGTTAGCATTCCCAAAGATAGGAATTCCTCGGATATTAGCTCCCTAATATATTTCCACCCGTTTGATGAATCACCACATAATTTTCTAGACCTATAGCATTTTCTACATTTTGAGATGATGTAAATTTTTGTGGTGATTTGTTAAGGGGGTGTAAAGATATAAGGTGGGCCCAAAACACGTTTTTCCACTAATGCAATTTCCATACACTATTGTATTTGGCATAGCATGAAAGCGGCTGAATGGATTTACATGAAATTAGGCAGGATTATATATTATGGTGCAGAGAGGATGCTTTCTTTGTACTGCAGTTAAGTAGGGTAAGTATTTTTTAAGTTATAAGGCATTTAAACTTAGAGATATCTGTCACCACAATACTTTTGGGGAATTTCACAACATTTTGTGAAACTACTGTGGTGCATGGTCGTAAACATATTTAAAAATGTATTAAAAAATATAAATACATTTTATTTCTTTTACCACTTTAATAAAGTGGTAATAGGTAGAGGCCTACTACTTACCTATATCTAAGGCCCTAACACTAAACACAGCCAAAGTGTAGTAAAAACAATATGGCTGCCTTTTTCATTCCCTAAAAACAGCTATTACCCAATTATATACTGGCTTGTCATCACCATACACCACGGTATACTGCAAAATTATCATGGTATACCATCGCCCAAACTATAACTAATGCCTAGCTGTATTATTGGATTGCAGTACCCTTGCGTCACTCATGGTGTCACATGGGCAATGCAATACTTAAGTCAGAATTACAAAGGAGCACAAGGCCAGCATGCCTGGCCCTGCGTTGATTGGTAATCTGGAGAAACGCAAGGCAGAGCAATTTGCTCTTTTGCATTTTTCTGCACACCATAATCTACATTGCTGCTAAATTTCACATACATCCTCATGCCACACCACTACTCTATTCCACTGTATGCCACTCCATTCCACTCCACTGTATGCTATACCACTTATGCCACTCGACTGTACGCTACTCCACTCAACACTTCTCCAGTGTATGGCATTCCACTTCATGCCAATTCATTCTACACTATTCGATTGGACCTCACTCCAATGTGCACTACTCCTATATGCTATAACACTCTATCCCACACAACTGTATGCCGCTCTAATCTGCACTAATCCATTATACGCCACTCCACTGTACACTACTCCAGTATACACTATTACACTCTACACCACGCTGCTGTACAACACTCTGCTGTACGCTACTCCACTCTACTCTATTACACTGTACACAACTCCATTCCACCCCAGTCCACTCTACGCTTTTACACTGTATGCAACTCCACTCTATGCCTCTTCAGTGTACGCCACTCTGCTGTATGCCACTCCACTATATGCTACTCCAGTTTATGCTATTCCACTCTACGCCATTCCACTGTATGTCACTCCACTCTCTGCTATTTCACTGTATGCCACTCCACTGTATGCTACTCTGCTCTACACCACTCCAGTATATGGCACTCTACTGTACGCCACTTCAATCTATGCTATTCGATTGGACCCCGCTCCAATGAACGGCACTCCACTTTATGGTATTACACTCTACCCCACGCCACTGTACACCACTTCAGTCTACACCACTCCATGTTACACCACTCCATTGTACGCCACTCCACTGTGCACTATTACACTCTCCGCCAGTCCGCTGTACAACACTCCACTCTATGCCACTCCACTCCACCCTATTACACTGTACACAACTCCACTCTGCGCTATTACACTGTAATCAATCCACTCTACGCCCCTTCAGTGTACGCCACTCCACTCTATGCCACTCCGCTGTATGCTACTTCAGTTTATGCTATTCCACTGTATGCCATTCCACTGTATGATACTAAACTCTATGCTATTCCACTGTATGCCACTCCGCTGTATGCTACTCCACTCTATGCCACTCCACAGTATGCCACTCCACAATATGCTATTGAACTCTACCCCATTCCAGTGTCTGCCACTCCGGTCTACACCAGTTTACTACAAGCCACTGAGTGTTCACCTACTTCTCTATATGCTATTCCAGTCTACACCACTCTACTGTACACTACTACACTCTACGCTATTCCACTGTATGCCACTCCATTTAGCAGACATCTGAATAAGTAATTTCATGTTTATGTAAATGTATCACTAAATCACTACCTCTCTTTTGTGATATGTAATTGTATGGATGTGTCTGTAATGGCCTGCATAGATTGTCTCCTTTCCTACTTAGGTATGTCAGATTTAAGTCTGGGTGTAGGCTGGATGTATAATTGGGCACATAGGTTTCTATGGGTACATATAGCTCACTAAAACATCAAAATGCATCTTTTACTTTTTAAACAAATTGCTCCCTGGGCTATGGCCTAGCTACAGCCTCTCTTAGTGTTCACTTATATCTGGTACAAGAACAGTTTATACCTTGAGTAGCACTTTTAAGTGATAAGACAGATCTACCAGTAAAACTACATGCCCAAGCTCAAGTATACCAGGTGTGAGACATAGAGCAAGGGCAACTTGCCTGCATGGTAAACTTGAAAGTGTCAGTTGTTTAGCAGACATCTGAATGAGTGTTTCAGTTCCTATCTGAGACTGTGATTCCCTGTGTATGTAAATGTATTACTAAATCACTGCCTCTCTTGATATGATATGTAATTGTCTGAATGTGTCTGTAACAGCCTGCATAGATTGCCTCCTGGGTGTACTAGTGAATATTGGGTTATTTAAGTGAGTAGGAAACTATCTTCATTACCACAATATATATATCAGTTGTGCCTGTCTGTGTGACTAAATCTTTGCACGCTTCTCTGACTAGCTCACTAGGTGTTTCAGTATCTGTCTGCTTTACTACTTAGGTATCTTGGATTTAAGTCTGAGTGTAGGTTTGATGTATAAATGGCCACATAGGTGTCTATCAGTGCATATAGTTCACTGTAATATCCAAGTGCATCTTTTTGTTTTTAAGGAATAGCTCCCTGTGCTATGGCCTAGCTACAGCCTACCTCAGTGTTCACTTATATGTTGTACAAGAACAGTTTACACCTTGTCTAGCAGTTTTAGGTGATGAGGCAGCTCTACCAGTAAAACTACATGCCCAAGCTCAAGTATACCAGGCCTGAGACATAATGCAAGCGCTACTTGTCTGCATGATAAACTTGAAAGTGCCACTTGTTTAGCAGACATCTGAATGAGTGTTTCAGTTCCTGTCTGGGGCTGTGATTCCAAGTGTATGTAAATGTATTACTAAATCACTTCCAGCCACGGTCCGTGCAGGTAACAGCTGTGGGACAGTGGAGCCGGGTGGGGGGGATTTCGAGGGATGATACAGAGGGAAAATTAAATAATTATTAATTTTCCCTCTGCAACGTCTGTCGGAATCACCCGGCCCCACCGCCTCACCGCTGTTACCTGCACGGACCGCGGCTGATCACTTCCTCTCTTTATGTGGTATGTGGTTCTCTAAATGTGTCTGTAACAGCCTGCATAGATTGCCTCCTGGTTGTACTAGTGAATATTAGGTTATTTAAGTATATGAGAAAAGGCCTTTATTACCAGAAGATACATATCAGTTGTGCCTGTCTGTGTGACTGAATCTTTGCGTGCCTCTCTAACTACCTCACTGGGTGTTTCAGTCTCTGTGTGCTTTTCTACTTAGGTACTCAGATTTAAGTCAGGGTGTAGGCTGGATGTAAATTGGGCACATAGGTTTCTATGAGTGCATATAGCTCACTGAAACATCAAAGTGCATTGTTTACTTTTTAAGCGAATAGCTCCCTGTGCTATGGTCTTGCCTCAGCCTACCTCAACTGTTCAGTTATATATGGTTCAAGAAAAATGTATACCTTGTGTAGCAGTTTTAAGAGATAAGACAGGCCTACTAATAAACCTCCATGCACTGATCATTTCAGATTCATAATTCATATACAGCTGTAGTGCTTAATTTCCACTTTCAAAACTGAGCGTTCTCCTCATCTTTTATAATGGAACAAATAACGACTACAACTCCCAGAATTCAAATAAAAACATTAGTTATAAGCAGCACATCATATATACACATATAAAACATTGACATGTAGACTACAAGATTGCATATGGGTTTAACCATTAGTGTGCAGTTTTTTCTCCTACCACTTCCAGAATGCAGGAAAGGAATATAAGTGCAATATTAACCTCCATGGAAACACATTCTAAACTAACTTGACAGACATCTGATCTGCACCTGAGACAAACTATGTCTTACTAACGTATTAATAGATATATCATTTTTTAAATAATTACATATATTTCAAGATCTTTTTATTACCATATGACATAATTATATAACTTATTAATCATGTTTTTTACTTACAAAACAATGTAATTAACATACCAGAAGATTGAGTTTGTTGGTAAAATCGCTTTTTTGTCTCTTATTAGGTATATGCAATATTCTCAGGGTTAGGAAAAATTTAGCACAAGAATGGCACACCACTCTGATACACTCTGATACAAAGCAAAGATAAATGGTAACCTTCTGAACTTAGCATTGCCTGATACAGCAAAAGTCAGCAAATAAAAACATTGCTTTCATATTTCAGTCTTGTAACTGCATTTTGAACGGTTAATGTCTATTAACCCTTTCAATCCTGTTTGGAGGTAGCCAAAAATGCATGCCTTTGTGTCAACACTCGCAACGTAATTGCAGTCATCGCGATGATTTCGTATACATTTTTTTTACCAGAGCCAACGAAACATCTGTTTACTAATAATTTCCAAATGCAACCTACTTTTATTCACCTGCATATTCCCTTCATCCAATCAAAATGCATTTTCACTGTCTTTCATCGTACCAACTGTAATATTCAGCTGTAGACTTGTCCTGTGTGCTACCCCTCCTTACTACAAAATGCTTAGAGTATAGATTGTGGGCCAGAGCTATGTAAAGAGGCTGCAATAACAAAGGTATTGACAGGGACTTGGGTTTGCTAAATGTGGAGATTAGTTGGTTTGGACAGAGAGGGTTAAAGTTTCATAAGCTACTGGCTTTGGTTAAAACCATTGCAGATTCCCAAGCTCCTCACCTCATGATTGTGCACTGTGGTAGCAATGACCTAGGCACATTGCCTGGGGTAGGGTTGGAAATCCTAATGAAGGATACCTTTGCAGAATTGATGTCACTTTTTCCTAACACTGTCTTGGTGTACTCTAATACATGCCAAAGACAGAAATTGGAGTGGTCAAATCAATTCTGTCCACAGATTGATAAAGCCAGGAAACATGTTATTAAAACTGTTTCTGCTTTACTCAGATACCGTAACATGGGCTCTATCCACAACAACAATCTGCGTTTTGACATGCATGGAATATATAGAGCTGATGGAGTTCACTCTACATATGAAGGGAACAGGGTGTTTCTAGCCAACCTGAAACTTTGCATACAGTTTTATATATAGCTGTCTTACACACACTCTCAACACAAAGGCTCTTATCAGAGCCACCCAAGAGCCCAAAATGTTGATCATTTTCTTGTGAAATGATTTTTAATTGTTGAATTTTAAACATTTACGGCGACGTCATGATGATTGCGATCACGTCTCAAAATCGCAAAACAAATGCAGACATTCAACAACCACCACCACATTAAAAAATGTTAACTTAAAAAATTAATTCTAACTATTACAATGCACACATTACTAACTTAAAGAACATGCTTGTACACATATGTTTGTGGTAACTTTTCTAGAAACTGTGTTTGAACCCTACTTCCTGTTTTCACGATTACGTCAAGAATCGCAATGACTTCGGTAACAGCGATGATTGCGCCTCTTTTTAACAGCTGTAAAACATATATATGCACACCTTCTACAGGATTTTAGACACTGGAGTTTAATACTGCACTGTTTAAAGTCATATTTTTATGGGGAGTTTGTACAGAAACAATCTTTTAAACCAATTTTCCATGTTCACGAGTACTCTGAGTATCGTGAAGACATCGGCAACTGCGATGATAATGTCTTTTTTATAAATGTAAAACATGTAGATGCACACATTTTACAGAATTTTAGACACTAGGGATTTATTAGTGCGTTGTTTAAAATCATTTTTTTTAAGCTAGTTTGTATAAAATGAATCTTTAAAATCAATATTTCATTTTCGCGGTGACACTGAGAGTTGCGAATACATCGCTACCAGCGACGGTACACGGGGGTACATGCTGGCAGTCGCGGCATTGTCATGAATATCATGCACAATTTAAAGAAATCTATTTTGGACACAGAACTTGTGTCACTAATACCCCCATTTGTCAAACATGGGGTCAAGCTGACTCTACCCTGACCCCTTATGTCACTTTGAAAAAAAATATTTCAGCCTCGGGCACCATCGCCGTTACATAAAATGGCGGCCACAACTTTCTATTCCAATAACAGCATTCCCGTTAGAGCGATTTCACGATTTAACTTGAACACGTCGCGATGTAACCGCGATCACTGCGAAACCGCCACAACTTTCTCTTCGGGTTGCGTCCAGCCAATCAGAGCATCTCCGCTGGCATGCTTTCCACGAACACGTCGCAGGTTAACCGCGATCACTGCAAAACCATTGCGAAATATCTGCAGCCAGAGATATCACTATATTGTTTGGTTTTAATTTCACAAAAACTGCTGAACAGATTTGCACCAAATAACAAAAAGGACAATCTGCGTAGCAACATCCACTTTTCTTGCAAATTTGGTGTAATTCCGTCCAGCGGTAAGGGCTGTAGGTTCGACAACGCATTCCTATGGGAATTAACATTACAAACGCACCCTTATTTCACGACCCTATTTCTCGGTCCCCACTGCATGGATCACACGCAAACTTTCCATGACACACAGAACCTAGGTTGACACTTTTTTGGGGAACATTTCATGCAGATTTGTCAAACGACACCAAAGTTATAGCCAAGTTAAAAATTGCTTTTTCTTTGGAAACTAGGTCCTAACTAAAACTACCTACTTGCGACCACCAGTAGGATATATATATAGCTGAGCTAACTATAACTCACGCCCCCGCAATGCACTGCACTGATGACATCCACTCACTCACCCATACAGGCACTCATACAGAAAGTCACACATCAATACAGCCACTGATATATCCACTAATACACCTATACAGCCACTCATATGCTGTCAATCACCCATAGAGCTACTCACACACCTACTCACTCACCCAAACACTCAATTACACAGCCACATACTCACCCGTACAGAAACACACACACACTCACTAGTCATACAGATACTGACAAATACTTACTCTACTATACAGTGGCTGACACAAGCACACACTCACCCATACAGTCACTCTCACAATCACTGACTTATATACTCCAACACTCACAAATACTGCCTTTCACATATGCAGTTACTCACCCATATACCACTGAGACATACATTCACTCACCGACACAGCCATACGCACACTCACTCACCCATACAGTCACTCACTGATGTACTCATGAATGCATACACCCAGTGAATCACCCACTCACACATCCATGCAGGGAGTCACACCCCCCCACCCACCCACACAGACACTCAGGCACCCATACAGGTAGTCAGACAACCAATCATTAACCCATATAGACACTCATGTAGCTACTCACCAACCTATGCAGCCACTTACACACCAACTGACAGACTGATACAGATATTCACACAGATTAGTCACTCACACGTGCATTCACTAAGACACGTTTAATCACCCACTTATACAGTCAGTCACGCATCCACAAAATCATCCATACAGACACTCATACACCCACTCATTCTTCAATACACCTTGGCGCATATATATATATATATATATGTATATATATATATATATCCAATTCAACTGCCTTCTTTCTCACATCCTTGTCGACCAAAGCAGGCGCGGACCACAAAGTAAGTGCTTCAATAATTTATTTCACATCGGCCATAACGCGTTTCGGTCCAGCCGGACCTTGATCACATGAGAACGCCTATGATTTTTTTGCACCCTTTTAAAGTGACTCGTGCTCATTGTCATTGGATGTAGTTAATAGACATAGAGGACATAATGTTTTGTAAGTTTTCCATATAATGCAGCAAATTGCTTTTTCCTATTTTTTTTCTCAAGAAACACACCTTCATCGTGAGTGTTTAGTTAGGGTCTCAAAATATTCTCCCCAATTTTCATATTGGTTTGCACCTAAGGGGTATCTAACTTGGTACAGTGGTCAATTTAAAGTTAATGCTATCTTGCACAGTCACTAAAGGCAGGTATATAGGTCCTCAGTTGTGTTTAAACCTCCCGGGGTCTTGCTGTTAAAATTAAGGATGATTCTCGGTTCTAACTTTCTCAGTTGCCCCTCTCTGTCACCACCCCTTCTATTCATGTGAATGGTGTCAATTAGATAGTAAGTAAGGTCTTTAAGGTTGCCGTCATGCATTTCCCTGAAATGTCGGGCAACTGGGTATGAGTGATCATAATTATTGATTGCCCTGATGTGTTGCAAGATTCTCTTGTGTGCAGGCAGCTTAGTGCTTCCCACATACTTCATTATATATATATATATATATATAAAATATTCTTAAACTTTTTAGAAACACTTGTTCACTTGATGATGTCATCAGTGATGTCATCAGTGATGTCCTTTGAGATGTCATCAGTGATGTTACTGACCATGTCATGAGTGATGTAATATGTGACGTCATCAGCAGTGCATTGTGAGGGCGTGAGTTAAAGATAGCTCAGCTAACTATAACGGCTGCATTTCTCTGGTTTTCTATGAGTGACATTTCAGCCTAACTCTAACGTTCCTGTAACCTGTGGCTTTTTCAGTGAATATCTAAGGTTTTTTAAATGCTAATTTCTAACTATATTATCCCTGAAAACTGTGGTTTTTGCAGTGAATATCTAAGGTTTTTTGTATGCTAATTCCTAACTATAACGTCCCTGAAACCTGTGGTTTTTTCAGTGAATTTCTAACGTTTTTTAAATGCTAATTTTTAACTATATCGTCCCTGAAACCTGTAGTTTTTTCAGTGAATTTCTATGTTTTTTTAACTAGCAGTCACTTTTGCAGAGTGGTGGAGAAAGGGGGCTGGGCCTCCAACCAGCGCTAAGGAATTCCACTGCATAGGACTTACTGGAGGTACCTGGAGGGCTTCTTGGCCCCCAAGGACCCTCAGGAGTAAACTGGACTCCATCCCCCAACCAGTAGTGCGCCAGGAGGTGCGTTTGCAGAGGGGTGGAGAAAGGGGGGCGTGGCCTCAGAAAACCTCTTAACAATCCCACTTTGTGGGACTTACTGAAAGTAAGAAGAGGGCTGTGTGGCCCCCCTTCCCTTGACCCTTTTGGGCCTTGGGGACCCCATCCCCCGGGGCCTGAGCCATTTTTTATTTTAAAAAATAAAATAAAAAGAGAGGGGGCAAGCGGCCCCCCACCTGAGACCGATTTGTGCCCCGGAGACCCTATCACTCGGGGCAGGGCCTCTGTTTATTTTTTTAAAAAGGGGAGAGAGCCATACGGCCCCCCTCCCCAGGATGATTTCATCCCGGGGACCCCATTGCCCGGGGCCAGGCCACTTTTATTATTATTTTGGTCAGATGGTCGGGGACCGCAGGGGGAGCACTCATGGGCACTCATGGGGGTAATCCTATTCAAGATTTAATCGCACAAGCAACAAAAACAAACGCGTTTCAGCGGGACGCCTTCCTCAGTGTTGGCGACCGGCGCATTACACAGCCTCACTATATACATCGTCATAGTAATTGAAAATCAGGCAGTGAGAGGTCAGGCAAGAAACATATAAGGGCCACCATAACGGAGTGGTGCTATCATCGTCTAAATTGACATGCTTAACATTATCTCACACCTTAATCACTGCGCTCAGGCCTATGGCAATTGCTCAAATATAATCAGCAGGGCTCATACTGTAAGAAATCATAATAATAACATGCGGTCAATGTTGCAAATAAACAATCCAGCATACGTAACATTTGATTAAACCCATCACATTGACGCCGCGCATGGCCTCGCAGTTGTGCTGACGCTGGCTGCGTTTCTGTGAATTTCCATTATTACTGTACTAAACCAATCAAGTTCTGCATAATGCATCAGAGGTACTCCCTCATCTAAAAGTATTGAACGGAATCAAGCCCTGTATGGGCTAAGATAATACTAGAGCCAACTTGTATGTTGTATGTAAAAACGAAATTGAGCCCATAATGGGCAATGTATGTCAACATATCAGAACTGACTACTCGTAGTATGTGAGAATGTTATCTGGCCCTGTATGGGCTACTATCTCCACCTGATAACCCTAAAAAAAAAATGTAAGAACTGCCCGCTTTGCCTCCTTACTATTTATAGGTGTACCCCAAGTTCCTCCGCCATGTTGAGGCCCATCGGTGACCTCGGCATCATGTCAAGAATATAGCGCGATTCCAGTCTGCGCAATCCCTTCTCTCTATTCCCTACTCTAGCTTCATGTGGTACATGATCTAAGCAAAAATATTTAAGCAGCCGCCTATTGCTGTCATGATATGCCTGGAATTGTCTGGCCACTAGATAACTTTGGTCTCGATTTTGAATAGCCCGCTGGTGCTCCAGAATACAGACTTTCACAGGGTGGACAGTGCTGCCCACATATCTTAAGTTGCATGGGCATACAAGGCACTACACTGTATATGGTGTATTGCAATTCATGAATTTGGAAATATGTACTGGATTTTTTAAACTTGTCACGTTATAGGTAGCTACCATAGTACTGCTGCTGCAAGCCTTGCATCTACCACATGGAAAAAAAGCCTGATAAGCCAGTAATGGTAGTTTGTGTTCTCTGGGTCACCAGGTGGCTGTCTACCAGTTGCTCTCTGATGGAACATGTCTTCCTGAAGGTAATTGCTGGGTGAGATGGAAGGTCCGGTCCTATGACTGTGTCAGACTTGAGAATCCGCCAGTATACCTGCAATATCTTTCTCACACTGCAAGCTGCCCTGCTGAATTCTGTGGTGAGCCTGAAACTATTATTGACTTGAGTCTTGGGTTTGTGACCTTCCTGTAACAAGTCAGCTCTAGCCCTCTCTGCCACTCATTTGCTTGCTACACTCAAAGTACTTCTCCTGTATCCTCTCACTTCAAATCTTTTCAAACTTTCCATGCCATCCCTCTCAAAATCTTCATTTCTGGAACTGTTTCTCTTAATACGTAGCAATTCCCCATATGGGATGCTATTGATTAAGTTACTGGGGTGATTGCTTTTGGCATGCAACACCGAGTTGCCTGCTGTGGACTTTCTAAACAGTGCTGTCTGGACTTTTTCTTCTGCTACAAAAACTCTCAGATCTAAGAAGGTAACCTTAGTTGAGCTGATTTTACTTGAAAATGTAAGGTTAACGTCATTGGAATTAAGAAAATGAATGTACTCCATCGCTGACTCTTTAGTACCTTGCCATATCAAGAAGAGGTCATCAATGTAACGTCTCCAACTGACCGTACTCTCTACCCATCTGTCGCAGGTATCTGACCATGCCACCTGCTTCTCCCACCAGCCCACGAACAGGTTCGCGTAGCTGGGGGCAAAGCAGGCTCCCATGGCAGTCCCTTTCTGCTGCTTGTAAATTTGATCTTGAAAAATAAATATGTTGTTGTGTAGAAACAAGTGTAGGAACTCCAACAGCATGTCACTGTGTAATGCATATTTCAATGGTCGATTTTTTAGAAAATATCTTATGGCTTTAATGCCATCCTGGTGTGCTATGCTAGTGTACAAGCTAGCTACATCCATCGTTATCATTTGGAAATCAGATTCCCACTCCACCCCGTCAATGTGTTTGAGGAAGTCCTTTATATCCCTTATATAGGATGGCAGTTCCAATACATGTGGAAATAGAATATGGTCAATGAATTTCGACATCTTCTCCAGCAGGCCTCCGACGGAGGATATTATTGGTCGCCCCAGTGGATTCCACTTGTTCTTGTGGACTTTGGGGAGGTGGTAGAATATTGGTATGCGTGGGTCAGGGACCGTTAAGAAGGCAATTTCTTCTCTGGAGAGCATTCCTTTGGCTTGCCATTTAGAGATAAGCCGCCATTGGTCCTTTATACTGTCTATGTATTCGGTAGACGTGATCCAGTGAATAGTTATCCGGTTCGTTCAATTGGTGGTACGCCTCTTTGCAGTAGTTCTCACGAGTCTGCAGCACCACATTTCCCCCTTTATTCGAGGGCTTGATGACGAGGTCCTCGTCCAATTCGAGATTCCTTAATGCCTGCCTCTGTGCAAACGTGATATTCCATGTTTTGCTTGTTTTCTCCATGTCCTGCCTCTGTTTCAAGAGGTCATTGGTTACATTTTCTGAAAAGATGTCAATAGCATCTGTTATCATTTGGGGAAAGAATTTCGAGGTCAGTCGAAAAGGGCTTGAAGGTCTTGACTGAGTGATGCCCCAGTGGACAATCTGATCCATATCATCCATGCTTGTCATATCCAATGATGTTCCACTGCTGCCCAATTCTTCCAAGACAGCCAGAGTATCTAGGTCATTGCCACTTAGGATATCTGTGGTTTCGACTGTGGGCTCAGTGATTCCAGCCCTTGGGTTCGAGCCTTTCAGTTTAAAGAATTTAAACAGTTTTAACTTTCTCACAAATTTGAAAACATCTATGCAAGTTTGGGCATATTCGAAGTTTCAAAGACTCTGTAAAACTGAGTCACAAGACAGTAAAAAAAAACAAAAAGCATAAAAAACAAGAAAAGGGGGCAGGGTAGAAACAATGTGACCCCCTAGGCCTGCTCAGGGGGTCCCACAAAGACCCCCAGGGCCAAAAAAAGCATTTTTTAAAAATAATTTCAGCCGAATTCGAGCTGGGTGCGCGAATCCGGCTGAATTTGTTTTTAAAAACTAAGCGCGAGCTCCCGTGCTTTGTTTGTTTTAAGCTCCTGGGTGGGCCAGGTCCTGGGGGAAATTCATAATTATGGTGTGGGGGCCCCCACAGCCCTGGGGACTGCTACCTCCCCGGGGCTTTGCTCATAATGTGCGGGGGGCACGTGGCCCCCCGCAGCCCCAGGGACCACCACCTCTCAAGGGCTTTTTAAAAATAATTGTGTGGGGAGCTCCTGCCCCCCACACTTCCCCGGGGACCGCCACCTGCCAGGGGCATCTGTACTTATGTGCAGGGGGCATCATGGGCCAGCCAAGCCCCGGGGACCACCATTTCCCCGGGGCTTAAATTTTAATAAAGAAAGTGTGGGGGGCTCCTGCCCCTCCCCACACTGCCCCAGGGACCACCAGCTCCCCGGGGCATCTGTAATTGTGTGCAGGGGGCCTCGTGGGCCCCCCAAGCCCCAGGGACTGCCACCTCCCCGGGGCTTAAATGTAAATTTAGAAAGTGTGGGGGGCTCCTGCCTCTCCCCACACTGCCCTGGGGACTACCACCTCCCCGGGGCAAACTTTAATTACTGATGGGGGTCCGTTGGGGACCCCTACCCCCTGGGGACCACCACCTCCCTGGGGCTTTTCATACGAAGGGAGGGAGGCCACGGGGCCCCCCTCCTGGAGCCCTCTATGGCCCTGGAGACCGCCACCCCCCAGGGCCAGCTCCAGCAATGTCCCGGGGTGCCCACCCAGGGACATTGCAGTTTGCAATGGCAGGGCGAGAGCACAGCTCCTGCCCTGTCATTGCAAACTTCTGCTTTGCTTCGTGGAAGCGAGAGCAGGAAACTTGCTCTCGCTTCCATGAAGCAAAGCAGAATTGCTTTTGGGCAAGGGGAGCTGCATGTTAGCAGCTCCCCTTGTCCAAAAGCAATGCAGGCTCCCGCAGGGGGCGGGGAGCTGGCTGGGACCATGGGGGCATTGGGGCTCCCCCATAGCCCCCAACGCTGAGGCTAGGCCCTGGGGGATGGGGTCCCCAGGGCCAGAAGTGGCCCAGGAAAGGGAGGCCATGTGGCCCCCCTCCCGAGTTAAAAAAAAAACAAAAAACAAGGCTATGCCCCGGGGATGGGGTCCACGGAGCCAATAATGGCCTCAGGAGGGGGGCCTTGCGGCCCCCTCCTTAAAAATAAGATTTTAAAAAATAAATAAATATGTGGCCATGCCCCGGGGGATGGGGTCCCCAGGGCCGAAATCGGCCTCAGGGGGGGGGCCGCCCGACCCCTTCCCATTTAAAAAATAAATAAATAAATGAATAGTGGCAGGCCCTGGGGGATGGGGTCCCCAGGACCCAGGAAATATTGAGATAAGGGAGACCACACAGCCCCCCTTCCAACCCCCCAAAAAAGGAAGAAAGAAACAGCATCTCGCTGGAGGCCCCGCCCCCTCCCTGCAGGACACTGCAAACGTGCCTCCTGGCATGTTCTGGGTTGGGGTATTAAGTCCTCTAGATCCTTAAGGGTCCTTAGGGGCCAACTAGCCCACCAGGTATCTCCAGTAAGCCCCACACAGTGGGATTGCTGAGAGGTGGTCTGAGGCCATGCCCCTTTTTACACCACTCCGCCAACGCGGCTCTTGGCGCACTGCTGGTGGGGCGATGAGGTCCTCTTGTGTCCTGAGGACCTCAGGACACAAGTGGACTTCATCCCCCGAGCAGCAGTGCGCCAGGAGGCACGTTTGCAAAGTGGTGTAAAAAGGGGGCATGGCATCGGACCACTTTCAGCAATCCAGCTGTGTGGGGCTTACTGGAGGTACCTGGTGGGCTAGTTGGCCCCCAGGGACCCTCAGGAGGCAAGGGACTTCATCCCCCAACCAAGAGCGCGTCAGGAGGCACGTTTGCAAAGTGGTGGAGAAAGGGGGCATGGCCTGTGTCCACCTGTCAGCAATCCCACTATCTGGGGCATACTGGAGGTATCAGGTAGGCTAGTTGGCCCCTAAGAACCCCCAGCAGTGAAGTGGACTTTAATCCCCATCCAAGAGCGCGCCAGGGGGCGCGTTTGCAGAGTGGTGGGGAAAGGGGGCGTGGCCTGCTATGAGAACTTAGCAATCCTGCTGTGTGGAACTTACTGGAGGTAATAGGAGGGGTAGTTGGCCCCCAAGGTTGTTCTTGGGGGCCAGCTACCCCTCCTGTTACCTCCACTAAGTCTCACACAGTGGGATTGCTAAGAGGTCTTTGGAGGCCACGCTCACCTTTCTCCACCACTCTACAAACGCGCCTCCTGGCACAGTACTGGTTGGGGGATAAAGTCCTCTTTACTCCTGAGGGACTTTGGGACCCAAGAAGCCCTCCTGGTACCTCCTGTAAGTTGTACGCAGCGGAATTCCTGAGTGCTGGTAGGAGATCCAGCCCCCTTTCTCCACCTCTCTGCAAATGCAGATACTAGTTAAAGAAGCATTTGCAATGTAATAGGTTTCACATTTTTGAGAGTTAGAGCTATTGGCGTTGTAAATGTAAAAGTGTTTTACTAATGTTTCTTGGAGTGGAGTGGATGTACGTTGTGTGTAAAGGAATTATGTGGTATGATGTGCAGTGAAATTATGTGGATAGACTTTGACTTTGATGTGGATAGAAAGTATGTGGTATTTAGTGTATAGGAATTATGTAGAGTGGGATTATGTGTTATGGAGAGTAATTATGTGGTATGGTAGTCTGTGTTGTGGAGTGGTAACCTCAGGTTTAGTCTTCCTCGTTTCCATAGAAGCTAAATTATAAACTCAATGAGACAAAAAAAAGATGAAACCACTGAGGAGCACTTCTGGACCTAGTCAGAGGTATGAGCAGGGCCACTGGAATTATGCGACTGTTTGGCTGCACCGACGTTCGCACAATTATACATTTTCTGCATTTGCCACATAATCCATCATCTGCTGCATAATCTGCAGATTCAAACAAAAAAAAACTTGTTTCTAGCTCAAACTGCTCAAACGCTACCAGAAATGCAGCGACAAGTGTTACAGCGTGGTGGAAGGCCCTTTGCAAACCTAGAATGGTCACCTGTTACTTATTGCTAAATGTGGGTGTTAAATTGGTTCTAATGGTGTGCAAACCACTATTGCTTCTTTCTGCGCCTCTCTTGCCACTTTCTGCATTTCTGTTGCTTCTTTCTGCAACTTTCTTTTTTTCTGCACTTCTTTTGCTTCTTTCTGCTCATCTCTTCCACTTTCTACACCTCTTTTGCCTCTTTCTGCACTTCTGTTGCCTCTTTCTGCACCTCTCTTGCCTCTTTCTGCACCTCTGTTGTTTCTTTCTGCACTTCTGTTGCCTCTTTCTGCTCCCCTCTTGCCTCTTTCTGCACCTCACTTGCTTCTGCCTGTACCCCTCTTGCCTCTTTCTGCACCCCTGTTCCCTCTTTCTGCACCACTCCTGCCTGTTTCTGCACCTCTCCTGCCTCTTTCTACACTTCTGTTGCCTCTTTCTGCACCTCTGTTGTTTCTTTCTGCACTTCTGTTGCCTCTTTCTGCACCCCTCTTGCCTCTTTCTGTACCTCTGTTGCTTCTTTCTGCACTTCTCTTGCTTCTTTCTGCATCTCTGTTGCTTCTTTCTGCACCCCTCTTGCCTGTTTCTGCAACCCTCTTCCCTCTTTCTGCACCTCTCTTGCCTCAGTCTGCCCACCTGTTCCCTCTTTCTGCATCCCTTTTGCCTGTTTCTGCAACTCTCTTAACTCTTTCTGCAGTTCTCTTGCCTCCTTCTGCACCCCACGTGCCTCTTCCTGCACCTCTCTTGCCTCTTTCTGCAGTTCTCTTGCCTGTTTCTGCACCTCTCTTGCCTCTTTCTGCTAACCCTGGGCGTAGTTCGCGTAGTACCGCTACGCGTAGCTACGCGAAGTGCACTTCGCACTACGCGAGCTACGCGTAGCACTACGCGAACTGCGTAGTGCGGTAGGAAATGCTGTTCGCAATGATTGCACAGTGCCGGATGCTTGTCCGCACTGTGCAATCATTGCAAACGGCATCTTGCACAGTGTAAGCGGTCGTTTTCTGCCGCTCGAGTAGATTTGTACTCGAGCGGCAGTTTTCTCAACGCAGACTGGTAGTTTCTCATCGCGAGCGGTCGCGAGCATACGCGACCACTCGCAATGAGAAACCTGACCTCCCCGCGTTGAGAATCTCGCTGGGAGGTTTATTCTCCACGCTCGCGATCGGCAACTTGATGTTGCTGATCGCGAACGAGGAAAAAGTCTCGCCGGGATGTCATTTTGCTTGCTCGGGGTCGCCAACTTGACGTTGAGGACCGCGAGCAAGCAAAAAATGCCCGCCACGCTACGCGTTTTTGCACTGTGCTACATGCAATTCGCATAGCGCGTAGTTGCGCAAACTACGCAAACTATGCGAGCGTAGCGTAGTTTTCCGCCCAGGCCTACTTTCTGCACCTCTCTTGCCTCTTTCTGCATCTCACTTGCTTCTTTCTGCACCCATTTTGTCTGTTTCTGCACCCCTCTTCCCGCAACTCTCTTGCCTCTTTGTACACCTCTCTTCCCTCTTTCTGCACCACTCTTGCCTCTTTCTGTACTTCTGTTGCTTCTTTCTGCACCTCTCTTGTCTCTTTCTGCACCTGTTGTGCCTCTTTCCTCACCTCTGTTGCTTCTTTCTGCAGTTCTCTTCCTTCTTTCTGCACCCTGCCTGCCTCTTTCTGTACCCCTCTTGCCTCTTTGTGCACCTCTCCTAACCCCTTCTGCACCCCTCTTGCCTCCTTCTGCACCTCACTTGCCTCTTTTTGCACCTCTGTTGGTTCTTTTGCACTGCTCTTGCTTCTATCTGCACATCTCTTGTAAATTTCTGCCCCCCTCTTGCCCCTTTCTGCACCCCTCTTGCCTGTTTCTGCACCTCTCTTGCCTCTGTCTGCACCCCTGCTCCCTCTTTCTGTACCTCTTTTGCCTGTTTCTGCACCCCTGTTGCTTCATTCTGCACTTCCCATGCTTCTTTCTGCACCTGTCTTGCTTCTTTCTGCACCCCTGTTGTCTCTTTCTGCACTCATCTTCCCTCTTTCTGCACCTCTCTTGCCTCTTTCTGCATCTCACTTGCCTCTTTCTGCACTTCTCTTGCCTGTTTGAGCACCTCTCTTGCCTCTTTCTGCACCTCTCTTGCCTCTTTCTGCACCTCACTTGCTTCTTTCTGCACCCCTCTTGCCTATTTCTGCACCCCTCTTCCCTCTGTGTGCAACTCTTTTGCCTCTTTCTACACCTCTTTTCCCTCTTTCTGCACCACTCTTGCCTCTTTCTGTACCTCTGTTGCTTCTTTCTGCACTTCTCTTGCCTCTTTCTGCACCCTTCGTGCCTCTTTCAGCACCTCTGTTGCTTCTTTCTGCGCGTCTCTTCCTTCTTTCTGCACCCCTTGTGCCTCTTTCTGCACCCTTCTTCCCTTTTCCTGCATGTCTCTTGGTTCTTTCTGCACTGCTCTTGCCTCTTTCTGCACCCCTCTTGCCTCCTTCTGTACCTCTGTTGTTTCTTACTGCACTGCTCTTGCTTCTTTCTGCACCTCTCTTGTAAATTTCTTCATCCCTCTTGCCTCTTTCTGCACCCCTCTTGCCTCCTTCTGCACCTCTGTTGGTTCTTTCTGCACTGCTCTTGCTTCTTTCTGCACTTTTCTTGCCTTTTTCTGCACCTCTGTTGCTTCCTTTTGCACTTCTCTTGCCTCTTTCTGCACCCCTCTTCCCTCTTTCTGCACCTATGTTGTTTCTTTCTGCACTTCTGTTGCCTCTTTCTGCACCCCTCTTGCCTCTTTCTGCACCCCTCTTGCCTCTTTCTGCACCTCACTTGTTTCTGCATGTACCCCTCTTGCCTCTTTCTGCACTCCTGTTCCCTCTTTCTGCACCACTCCTGCCTTTTTCAGCACCTCTCCTGCCTCTTTCTACACTTCTGTTGCCTCTTTCTGCACCTCTGTTGTTTCTTTCTGCACTTCTGTTGCCTCTTTATGCACCCCTCTTGCCTCTTTCTGTACCTCTGTTGCTTCTTTCTGCACTTCTCTTATTTCTTTCTGCATCTCTGTTGCTTCTTTCTGCACCCCTCTTGCCTGTTTCTGCAACCCTCTTCCCTCTTTCTGCACCTCTCTTGCCTCAGTCTGCCCACCTGTTCCCTCTTTCTGCACCCCTTTTGCCTGTTTCTGCAACTCTCTTAACTCTTTCTGCAGTTCTCTTGCCTCCTTCTGCACCCCACGTGCCTCTTCCTGCAACTCTCTTGCCTCTTTCTTCAGTTCTCCTGCCTCCTTCTGCACCTCTCTTGCCTCTTTCAACACTTATCTTGCCTGTTTCTGCACCTCTCTTGCCTCTTTCTGCACCTCTCTTGCCTCTTTCTGCATCTCACTTGCTTCTTTCTGCACCCATTTTGTCTGTTTCTGCACCCATCTTCCCGCAACTCTCTTGCCTCTTTCTACACCTCTCTTCCCTCTTTCTGCACCACTCTTGTCTCTTTCTGCACCCGTTGTGCCTCTTTCATCACCTCTGTTGCTTCTTTCTGTAGTTCTCTCCCTTCTTTCTGCACCCTGCCTGCCTCTTTCTGTACCCCTCTCGCCTCTTTGTGCACCTCTGTTGGTTCTTTCTGCACCTCTTTTGCTTCGTTCTGCACTTCAATTGCCTCTTTCTGCACCCCTCTTGCCTCTTTTTGCACCTCTGTTGGGTTTTCTGCACCTCTTTTGCTTCGTTCTGCACTTCAATTGCCTCTTTCTGTACCCCTCTTGCCTCTTTCTGCACCTCTGTTGGTTCTGTCTGCACTGCTCTTGCTTCTTTCTGCACCTCTGTTTCAAATTTCTGCATCCCTCTTGCCTTTTTCTGCATCCCCTTCCCTCTTTCTGCATCTCTCTTGCCTCAGTCTGCCCACCTGTTCCCTCTTTATGCACCCCTTTTGCCTGTTTCTGCAACTCTCTTGCCTGTTCTGCAGTTCTCTTGCCTCCTTCTGCACCTCACTTGCCTCTTTTTGCACCTCTGTTGGTTCTTTTGCACTGCTCTTGCTTCTATCTGCACATCTCTTGCAAATTTCTGCACCCCTCTTGCCCCTTTCTGCACCCCTCTTACCTGTTTCTGCACCTCTCTTGCCTCTGTCTGCACCCCTGTTCCCTCTTTCTGTACCTCTTTTGCCTGTTTCTGCACCCCTGTTGCTTCATTCTGCACTTCCCATGCTTCTTTCTGCACCTGTCTTGCTTCTTTCTGCACCCCTGTTGTCTCTTTCTGCACTCATCTTCCCTCTTTCTGCACCTCTCTTGCCTCTTTCTGCATCTCACTTGCCTCTTTCTGCACTTCTCTTGCCTTTTTGTGCACCTCTCTTGCCTCTTTCTGTACCTCTCTTGCCTCTCTCTGCACCTCACTTGCTTCTTTCTGCACCCCTCTTGCCTCTTTCTGCACCCCTCTTCCCTCTGTGTGCAACTCTCTTGCCTCTTTCTACACCTTTTTTCCCTCTTTCTGCACCACTCTTGCCTCTTTCTGTACCTCTGTTGCTTCTTTCTGTACTTCTCTTGCCTCTTTCTGCACCCTTTGTGCCTCTTTCAGCACCTCTGTTGCTTCTTTCTGCGTGTCTCTTCCTTCTTTCTGCACCCCTTGTGCCTCTTTCTGTATCCTTCTTCCCTTTTCCTGCATGTCTCTTGGTTCTTTCTGCACTGCTCTTGCCTCTTTCTGCACCCCTCTTGCCTCCTTCTGTACCTCTGTTGTTTCTTACTGCACTGCTCTTGCTTCTTTCTGCACCTCTCTTGTAAATTTCTTCATCCCTCTTGCCTCTTTCTGCACCCCTCTTGCCTCCTTCTGCACCTCTGTTGGTTCTTTCTGCACTGCTCTTGCTTCTTTCTGCATGTTTCTTGCCTCTTTCTGCACCTCTGTTACTTCCTTTTGCACTTCTCTTGCCTCTTCCTGCACCCCTCTTCCCTCTTTCTGCACCTATGTTGCTTCTTTCTGCACTTCTCTTGCTTCTTTCTACACCTCTCTTGCTTCTTTCTGCACCCTTCGTGCCTCTTTCTGCACCCTTCTTCCCTTTTCCTATACGTCTCTTGGTTCTTTCTGCACTGCTCTTGCCTCTTTCTGCACCCCTCTTGCCTCTTTCATCACCTCTTTTGCTTCTTTCTGCACTTATCTTGCCTCTTTCTGCACCCCTCTTGCCTCTTTCTGCACCTCTGTTGGTTCTTTCTGCACTGCTCTTGCTTCCTTCTGTACCTCTGTTGTTTCTTTCTGCATTTCTCTTGCTTTTTTCTATACCTCTCTTGCTTCTTTCTGCACCCCACCTGCCTCTTTCTGCACGCTTCTCCCCTGTTTGTGTACCTCTCTTGCCTCTTTCTGTACCCCTCTTGCCTCCTTCTGCACCTCTGTTGTTTCTTACTGGCCTGCTCTTGCTTCATCTGCACCTCTCTTGCAAATTTCTGCACCCCTCTTGCCTCTTTCGGCACCCCTCTTCTCTCTCTCTGTATCCCTGTTCCCTCTTTCTGCAACTCTTCTGCCTGTTTCTGCACCTCTGCTGCCTCTTTCTGAACTTCTCTTGCCTCTTTCTGCACCTCTGCTGCTTCTTTCTGTACTTCTCTTGCCTCTTTCTGCACCCCTCTTCCCTCTTTCTGCACCTCTTTTGCTTCTTTCTGCACCTCTCTTGCCTCTTTCTGCACCCTTCTTCACCTCTCTTGCCTCTTTCTGCACCTCTCTTGCCTCTTTCTGCACACATAGGGCTACTTTTAAACTGACCTCAGGCTCAGCAGTGCACACGTGCAAGTGCAGAAAAGGGTTGCTGGCCTCTAAACTGCCATGCCCTATTATATGCTAGGGACTTAGAGGTAGTTTTAATCCCCCTGCCCTATTATGTACTAGGCCCATACAGGGGTGGTCATGCCAATCACAGGGGTACCCTAACTCATAGTGTACCCTAGTGTATGTAGGTGTTTTCACTGTATTCAAAGTGTCTTTCAGCATAGCACTGGCTCTGGGCCTGGTTAGGCAGAGCCCAGGGTCAGTCAGAGTCAGTTACCACCAGTACCAGTCAGCAAAATGTTGGGGGGTGCCCAGGGCACAGGATGACTTTGCAACAAGGCCTCTTTCTGCACCTCTGTTGGTTCTTTCTGCATATCTCTTGCTTCTTTCGGCACCTTTCTTCCTCTTTCTGGACTTCTGTTGCCTCTTTCTGTATTTCTCTTTGCTTCTTTCTGTGCCTTTCTTCCTCTTTCTGCACATGTCCTATCGCTGTAGGCATAGTTAGAAATTAGCATTTAAAAAAACTTAGAAATTCACTGAAAAAAACATAGGTTTCAGGGACGTTATAGTTAGAAATTAGCATTTAACAACCTTAGAAATTCATTGAAAAAACTACAGGTTTCAGGGACGTTATAGTTAGTTGGACATTTCACTCGTACAAAACCAGAAAAATTCGGCCGTTATAGGTAGTTGAGCTAACTATAACTCGCGCCCCCGCAATGCACTACTGATGACATCACATTTTACATCATCCACTTAATATCTGATTCACCTCCTCACACCCTAATATAACCTTTCACACACCTACTCAACAATACAGACTAACATTCTCGAAACCATAGACACACCAATACCAGTTAGTACATACCCACTCACTGATTCCTAGGTCTACACACACATCCACTCATTCACTCATACAGTCACTCATACATGCAATCACTCATCAATACAGCACTATCATATGCACTCATACACTTATACAGACACTCACACACCTCCACTCATCCATAGAGTTACTCACACACCTAGTCAGAATCAATCACACTCCCATTTACTCACCTACACAGTTATACACACACCATCTCACTTATTCATACAAATACTAACACATACTTACTCTCTTATACAATCACTGATACAAGTACACACTCATCCATACAGCCACTCTCACAATCACTCACTCTCACATATAGTCATTTATATACACATATGCTGACTTTCACATATGTAGTTACTCACACATTTACCACTGAGACATCTAAACACTCACCAACACACCCATGCACACACTCACCCACCCATACAGCCCTTCACAGATGTACTCTTGAACCCATACACCCAGTGAATCACCCACTCACACATCTATGCACAGTCACACACCCCCCCCACCCACCCACACAGACACTCAGGCACCCATTCAGATACTCACACAACCAATCAATAACCCATATAGACACTCATGTAGCTACTCACCAACCCATACATATGCTTACACACCAACTGACAGACTGATACAGACATTCACACAGTTTAGTCACTAACCCATGGATTCAGTAAGACACGTTTAATCACTCACTAATACATTCAGTCACGCACCTACTAAATCATCCATTCAGACACTTATACACCCACTCATTCTTCAATACACCTTGGCATATATATATATATATAAAACATATTTAAACTTTACAGAAACACACAGTCACTGGATGATGTCATCAGTGATGTCACTGACCATGTCATGAGTGATCTAATATGTGACGTCATCAGCAGTGCATTGCGGGGGCGCGAGTTATAGTTAGCTCAACTAACTGTAACGGCCAAATTTTTCTGGTTTTGTATGAGTGAAATGTCCAACTAACTATAACGTCCCTGAAACCTGTATTTTTTTCATTGAATATATATATATATATATATATATTCACTGAAAAAACCACAGGTTTCAGGGATGTTATAGTTATTTGGACATTTCACTCATAGAAAACCAGAGAAATTCGGCCGTTATAGTTAGTTTCACCAGCAGATTGCCACAACACTTCCTGATTGAAGGGGGGAGGAGGTTTACAGCTCCCAGCTTCCACTGCGGCCCGACGAGGGCCTGAGCTCACCAGGAGGCGCTCAAAAGGAAGCCAGGGCTCCCGCAGTGCGGGACGCCTGTTTCACTAGCAGATTGCCGCAACACTTCCTGATTGAAGGGGGAAGCAGGTTTACAGCGCCCAACATCCACTGTGGGCCGACGAGGGCCTGAGCGCGCCGGGAGGCACTCAAAACGAGGCCAGGGCTCCCACAGCGCAGGACGCCCATTTTACCTTCAGATTGCCGCAACACTTCCTGATTGAAGGGGGGAGCAGGTTTACAGCTCCCAGCATCCTCTGTGGCCCGACGAGGGCCTGAGTGCACCGGGAGGTGCTCTAAAGGACACTAGGGCTCCCACAGTGCAGGACGTGCATGGACACACCCAGACTGTGCCAGGGCGAAGCCCGGGCCAAGGGCGGGCCCATCTGAGCCCGTCAGAGCCCAAAGGAGGACGGGCTGGGCCCTCTCAGCTTTTCCATCCGGGGCCCCAATCACCTAGCAATCATCATCGAGGTTGCTGCACAGGAACCCAGAGGACGTCAATCCAAGTCTCAGCTGCCTACCACATGGTCCATCCAGGCCTGGACTTACTAGACCTCAGCGCAACAAGGTAAGCCCTACAGGGGCACTACATCAATCATACCAGCTGGCCTTTATTTTTCTTTACTTGTTATTTAACCTTTGAGGGAAAAGGGCAGAAAAGGTCAGAGGCTTGAAAATACGATACATTTTGTACCTACACACTCATAGAATTGGGAGCCATGGGGAAGTGCAAGACAACCGCGGTGATTCACGCTGCTCCAGTCACTACGACCATGGACTGCTTTTTACAGAGAGAGGTGGGGGTTCTTGACAAGGAAATTGAACTAGTGGCCCGCCGACTTTCTCAATCTCCGGTGAATCATCTACACCTACCAGTCTGTGCTCCCGCACATGGCTCACAGTGCTCCCTGGTAGGAGCTGAGTTGTTAGCTATTTCCGCACCCCCTACTGCCCATATAAACCAAGGACTAGTCATCCAGAGGAGAAATGAGGCCCAGGTTACCGTCACCGAGACGCAGACTGATAGTGATCAGTTAACTTTGGGGCATATAACAGGATTTAGGCCACTAGCCCAAAACCAAGCCTCTCGAGTAGATACGCAGGAGGGGCGGTCTCATGGTGGGGTTGGACCTGGGGCCAAGCACAAGTGTTCCAACCCAGGGGTTAGGGCAAAACGTCCCAAAGTGGATATTTCAACGTCCAGCACCCAGGGTGCAGTCCCCGTCTTAAAAGGCGATCTGGCTGCCATGCTTGAAGCATGTGTGGGCTTCCTTCTTGATCGCTTGGACTCCAAACTGGACCAATAAAGCAAAGGCTGTCCTCTATTGAGAGAGAATTTTCTAATTTGTCTCAACTCATCAAGACCTCTAATCTTATTTCCTGCACCAGCGATGTAGCGGATGTAGTTGCAGTCCCGGCATCTGTTACAAGCGAGGCTTATAATGTACGAACCACGCATCCTGGGAGCATCATCCCTCTGTCTGGCCCCCCTATCCGTAACAGCCAACATCTACCCCCCATAGGTGGACAGCAGGTCAGGGCATGCCCCCAGGTTTTACCAAGGCCAGAGGCCAGTTACCGAAGGGAGTCAGCCACCTGCATAAGGGTGGCAGACGGGGAAGCATCAACTATTACGTCCGGTGTTCAGGACATACTGCCCCAGGGACCAAAGTTCATCCATCTACCCCCGGAAGCAACTCCGTATGTTGTGGTTCTATGAAAAGTGCCAGTCCTAAAGCCGGGTGTTACTGAGGACTTCCACCATTTGAAGAACAAGGTCCTTCACTGGCTTAACAACAATACACCCTTGGGCCTTAGAGTGGAGAGGCACATTATTATGGTACGGAGGGTGGCCTGGATAGGAGGTTCGAAAAAGAGCAGTGGTGGTGACTGCATAATTATTAACTTTAACCGACCACATCTGGCAGAAAGGATTCTCCATGCAGCTAGCCACTGTAATTGTACCGGCCCGATTTCCTCCATTAGGGCACTGCCACTGGGCTATTTTTATTCACCTCCACCTGTGGCATTGCAGGCTAGAAAACCAGTGACCCCGACCTCATTCGAATGGCCTCAAGTGTCTTCATCGGTCCCTCTTTTCAATTCTTTTACACCACTGGGACAACTTGACACCTGTGATTGACTGGACGGGCTAGTTCCTATGATTTCTAAGGTCCCTCATTTACATTTTGTTCCCAAGGACCAGCCGACTCAGGGGATTTCTAGCAGTCATGTACTGGATAATAACTTTTGTAACATCATTTCTTGGAATATAGCCGGTTTGGCCAGTAAGTTTGTGGATCCGGCATGGCTGTGCTTCATCAAAAAATATGACATTATTTGCTTGCAGGAGACCTGGACTATTGATAACGCTTACTTTTTAGAGGGATTCAAGGTTTTTTACATTCCTGCAACCCCTTCAAGGGCTGGTCGACCGAAAGGGGGTCTTGCAGTTTATGTGTCACTTAGGTTAAGAGGTGGTACTGTGGTACTGAATACGGATAACCCGTGTCTTCAGGCGTTAACATTTTCTTCAGGGTCGCATAAATTACTGCTTTTGAACTTTTAGAATGCTACATCTTCCCTTCCCGAGGTGTGTAATGTCACCCGATTCAGCACATTTTTTATGAATTGTATGGCCTTGCCACGAAAGACCGGTAATATAGTTTTGTTAGGGGACTTTAACATTCATGTGTGTGGGGACTTAAGGCGGTTGGGTTCGGGGGCTAGCGAGGATTCCTCTTGCCCACGTGTAGCAGGTGTGCATTTCGAACATGGTAGACAGGGGGAGAAATTAAATGCCCTAGTCTGTGATTTGGATTTGCAACCAGCCATGGGAAAAATGATCCCCAAGGGGCTAGGCCGTGAACCCTCCATTATCGATTTCATTTTAATCTCCACTCCCCTCTTCTATCTGATCTCTGACTTTTCAATAAAAGCCAGTAATTACAGCGACCACAGTCCACTGTGTATTAAACCTAACTGGCCCATATTAGATTTAAAAGGCGGAGCACTGGAGGTGGGGTTTTGCGGCCCACGGATGGAGGGAGATGGCTTAGATGGAGGCAGATCTCCTCAGACTCCCTGTATGAGTCCCTTCTGGAGATGTGCCAGAGTGAGTTTCAGATTTGTCAGAATGCGGAGGCAGAGTCGGATGAGTCTATCATCTGCACCTTCGAATTTATCTCGAGTTCTGTTGCTAAGTTACTAACTGTCCCTGCCCATGGAGCCCAAAATGAAAGGGCACCTAGATGGTTTAATCCAGAATGCTCGCTTGCTGCTAGGAGGCCTAAATTAGCTCTGCACGCCACCCCCAGGAACTCCGCGCTAGTTAAAATTTGAAGAAAGCAGTACAAACTAGCCCTCAGCAAGCGCAGGGAGGCTTTGAAGGAGGAAGCCTGGGGCAAACTCATGGAAGCAACAACTTATAAGTGTAGTGCCAAGTTTTGGAGTATCATAAACAGCTCCTTTTTAGGAGTAGAGGCCTCCAATGTCCTTGATGCACACATCACAGAGAACGACTGGGTTAGTCATTTTGAGGGCACGTTTAAGGGAGCTTCGGCCCTGTCACTATTACCTGATCACAGTCGTACACCCACAACTCTATCAGTGACGGAGGATGAAGTGAGGTGAGGTATCACTGGTATGACACACAATAAGGCCCCGGGACCCGATGGAATCCCTCCTGATCTTTACCTGTCGGACGTGGCGCTTTGAGAACCATTGCTTGCCTCTGTAATTAATGCAGTTGCTAAGTCTGGTATCCCTGTTTCATGGGCGACCTCCATCATTGAGCCAGTTTTTCAAAAGGGGAATAGGGATAGTAGCCTTTGTTATAGACCTATCTCCCTGTTAGACTCTGTGATAAAAGTGGTCGGGAGGATATTGCTGGGTAGGTTATGGACTTGGGCTACTGACAATAACATCTTGTCGGAGGCCCAATATGGCTTCCGCCCTGGTCGCTCTACAATTGACCAATGTTTAAACATATTCTTGATAATAAATAAATACACAGTAGCCCGCCCGGGTACCATCTTTTTGGCTTTTATGGATCTGTCCTCCGCATTTGAATAGGGTGAATAGATGTAAATTATGGCAGATCCTTTCCACCCTAGGGGTGGACAGGGAGATAGTCTCCTTTCTACACGACCTCCATTGATACACCAAGGCGGTCGTGCGCTACTCAGCTGGCCTGAATGTATCACGCTCGTTCCCCGTTAGGGGTGGCATCCGCCAGGGTTGTATTCTGGCTCCGTTCCTTTTTAACTTTTATATCAACAATTTAGAGAAAATCCTCCTGGAGACTAAGGCAGACTACCCCCAGTTCTGTATATAGCCTCCCGGTTCTGCTATATACAGATGACGCCGTCCTAATGGCAAGAACTGAGAGGGGCCTGCAAACTCTTTTAACCACATTTGTGCAGTTTATGGGAGATCTGTATTTGAAGATTAATATCTCCAAATCATATATCATGCAGGTGGGGGTGCGGCCCAGCAGACCATACACCGTTAAGGTAGGGCTTACCCCGATTCCTAAGACATCTGCATTCTGCTACCTGGGGTTGCTCCTGGATGATAAAATGAAATGGGGGCCACAACTTATACGCAAGAGAAATTACCTCAATAGGGAGACCACAGCAATTTTTAACTTTGCCATTAGACTGGGGATAAGACCAGTGGGGGTTCTCTTGGAGCTCTATAGGGCTAAGTGTATGTCAAAGGCTCTCTATGGCAGTAAAATCTGGGGATACGTTGACACAAAGGACATTCAAATTGCAGAAAATAAATTCATGAGACGATTGCTATCAGTTCCCCAGGGCACCCCCTCTTTTAGTGCCCATGAGGAGTTAGGAATGCCCCATATCACTGATCTGATAGCCTTTCGCCCGGTGTCCCTCTGGTTAAAAATATGGGTTAAGGAGGGGAATTCGTTAAATAAAGCAATCCTTAAAGATTGCTTGGATTTGGAATATGAATCCAGGGTACCATGGCTTAAATATATAGAAAGGAGTCTCACAAGCCTGGGAAGAGGAGACCTTTTTTCCAACCCCGACGCAACGTGAAACGAAGATCTAGCCCTCCTTAAGACGGCGTTTAGCGCACGCCAGACCATGTTGAGGGAGAAGAGGGAGTTTGTGAAGCCCAGCGTACGTCGCTTTGTCATGTTGAGGACAACAGTGACAGCAGAGCCGTACTTACTGGGATTCGCACACTCTTACAATCGATTCCTCCTGACCAGGTTCCGGCTTGATGTCTTTTATTTACTTCTCCCACATCCAAGGGGACTAAATAGAGGGCAATCTCTTTTGTCCTGCAGCTGCGACGGTACATCTCCGCAGGACAGGGTTAATTTTGCAATGTTTTGCACATTTTATGATCCACCCAGAAAATCCTTTTTAATCCCCATTTTGAAACAGGCCAATTTTAGACAAGTTTTGCCCGCTTTTATATTTCTTCAGATGTTGACGGATAACACAGTTTTTCATGTGTAAAATTTTTTCAAATCTGCCATTAGGCTCAGGGCGAGTTGTGATTAACTCGCTTGTTTCTTGTCACTATCTCCGGTTTCATCTACCTTACTGGCTAACAGCTTGCTGATTCATCTAATGGTTTTAACGCACCACTTAAAGTGTTTTAACCTATCCTGTTTTAGCGGGTGTCATATGTCTGTTTTAGGTGTCCGGGATACTAGCTGCAATACGTACACACAAAATTATTTGTCAAGTTGTTCTTACCTGGTCTGCTCTTGTGATTGTATATATTGTATTATTTTATATTTTTATCCTGTATTTTATAATGTGCTTTTATGGTTTTATCAAATATGAAACCGAATAAAGATATTTGACTGACTAGTTGAGCTAACTATAACTCCCACCCCCGCAATGCACTGCTGATGACGTCACATATTACGTCACTCATGACATGGTCAGTGACATCACTGATGACATCACTGATGACATCTCAAATGTCCACTGATGACATCACTGATTAATGATTGGTTGTCTGAGTATCTGTATGGGTGCCTGAGTGTCTGTGTGGGTGGGAGGGGGGTATGTTACTCTGTGCATAGATGTGTGAGTGGGTGACTCACTGGGTGTATGGGTTCAAGAGTGCATCTGTGAAGGGCTGTATGGGTAGGTGAGTGTGTGTATGGGTATGTTGGTAAGTGAATGGATGTCTCAGTGGAACATGTGTGAGTAACTACATATGTGAAAGGCAGTACATTTGAGTGTAGGAGTATATAAATAACTATATGTGAGAGTGAGTGATTATGAGAGTGGTTGTATGGATGAGTGTGTGCTTGTGTCAGTGATTGTAGAAGAGAGTAAGTATGTGTTAGTATCTGTATGAATAGGTGAGGTGGTGTGTGTATAACTGTATAGGTGAGTAAATGGGAGTGTGATTGATTCTTTGCATGACTGACTAGGTGTGTGAGTAACATTATGGATGAGTGGCGGTGTGTGAGTGTCAGTATAGGTGTATGAGTGCATATGATAGTGCTGTATTGATGAGTGACTGCATGTATGAGTGACTGTATGGGTGAATGAGTGGATGTGTGTATAGACCTAGGAATCAGTGAGTGGGTATGTAGTAACTGGTATTGGTGTGTCTATCAATCAATCAGGAGTTTGTTAAAGCGCGACTACTCACCCATAAGGGTCTCAAGGCGCTAGGGGTGGGGGGGGTGCAGGTTCCATTCCATCAAGGAGGGGGTCTGTCGAAGAGCCAGGTTTTGAGGTTTCTTGCGAAGATGGGGAGCGATGTTGTCTGTCTGAGGTGGAGCGGAAGGGCGTTCCATGCTTTGGCCGCGAGGAAGGAGAAGGAGCGGCCTCCCGATCTGGTCTTTCTGGTGCGGGGGACCACGGCGTAGGAGAGCTGGACTCATCGTAGGGTCCTTTGGGGTGCGTGGAATTTGAGTCAGCTGTTCAGGTATGCTAGTCCGGTGCCGTGGAGGGCCTTGTGTGCGTGGGTGAGCAACTTAAAGGTGATTCTCGCCTCGACGGGGAGCCAATGGTTTCGAAAATGGTAGTCTGTATTTTAAAGTGGGTGTATCAAAGGTTATATCAGGGTGTGAGGAGGTGCATCAGATTATCACGTGGATGATGTCATCAGTGAAGTCATCAGTGATGTCATTTGAGATGTCATCAGTGAAGTCATCATTGATGTCACTGACCATGTCATGAATGATGTAATATGTGACGTCATCAGCAGTGCATTGCAGGGGCGCGAGTTATAGTTAGCTCAACTAACAATAACAGCCGAATTTCTCTGGTTTTGTACGAGTGAAATGTCCAACTAACTATAACGTCCCTGAAACCTATGGTTTTTTCAGTGAATTTCTAAGGTTTTTTAAATGCTAATTTCTAACTATAACGTCCCTGAAACCTATGGTTTTTCAGTGAATGTCTAAGGTTTTTTAAATGCTATTTTCTATAACGTCCCTGAAACCTATGGTTTTTTCAGTGAATTTCAAAGGTTTTTCAAATGATAATTAATAACTATAACGTCCCTGAAACCTATGTTTTTTTCAGTACATTTCTAAGGTTTTTTAAAAGCTAAGTTCTAACTATAAGGTCGCTGAAACCTATGGTTTTTTCAGTGAATTTCAAAGGTTTTTTAAATGCTATTTTCTAACTATAATGTCAATTCTCTACTTTTTAAAAAACAGCATCTTGTCCACCATTTTACATAACTCTCATTCTACCAACTGACTACCTCAGCTACAGACATATTTTCATTACTTCCAGACATCCCTTCAAGATTCTTACAGTGTGGATTGTTGGGCACAGCTATGTTTTCTGGTGCAAAAGGTATGCTGAACGCAGAGGTATTGACAAAGACCTAGCTTTACAAAATGTGGATATTAAATGGATTGCACAGAGAGGATTAAAGTGGCACCAATTGATGCCTTTGGTTAAAACCTTTTGCATCTCCAACCCCTGACCTCATGATTGTGCACTGTGGTGGCAATGACCTAGGCACATTGACTGGGGTGGGTCTGGAAATGCTAATGAAGGACACCTTGCACAATTGATGTTGCTTTTACCTCAAACTGTCTTTGTATACTCTAACATATGCCAAAGACAGAAATGGAAGTGGTCAAATCAATTCTGTTCACAGTTTGAGAAAGCTAGAAAAAATGTCAATAAAGCTGTTTCTGCATGGGCTCCATATATAACAACAATCTACGTTTTGATATGGATGGCATCTACAGGAGTGATGGAGTACATTTCACAGATCAGGGAAACAGAGTCTTTCTCAACAACCTAAAGCTCTGCATCGGCACTTACATGTAGCTACAACAAAGTCACAATGAACACAAGGGCTCTTTTTAGAGCCACCCTATAACATAATACTGATTATAATTTTTTTTAACACATACATATTTATTTATTTTTTGGGGGATTCGCGCACCCACCGCGAATTCACAAAACAAAAGCACAAACTCAATGTACTACAACACAACACACTTTTCAACTTTAAATATTAATTTTTAATTTTATTAATTTTTAACAACTCTATCAATTGTAATCTTGTCATTAACTTCAAGCACAATACATCTTTAAAACAACTTCACAAACACAACACTACCTTCTATATTATATACTACTTAATTATTTATTGCAGGTGAATTCACGAATCCTTTTCTTAAAAATAAAAATCAAATAGGGGAGGGGGCGTGCGTCCCCCCTCCCCATGCTGATTTCGGCCCCGCGGACCCCACCCCTGGGGCCCAGCCATTTATTTTTTTATAAATAAAGAGGAGGGGGGCCGAGTGGCCCCCCTCCCAGGCCACTTCTGGCCCCGGGGACCCCATCCCCCCGGGCCAGCCTTTCCGTTTTTTTAATTACAGGGGAGGGGGGCCGCATGGCCCCCCTCCCGGGCCACTTCTGGCCCGGGGACCCCATCCCCCGGGGCCGGCCCTTTGCGTTGGGGACCGTGGGGGGAGCCCCAATGCCCCCACGGTCCCACCGGCTCCCTGCCTCCTGTGGGAACCGGCATTGCTTTTGCACAAGGGGAGCTGCTGCTCCCCTTGTGCATAAGCAATTCTGCTTTGGTTTTTGGAAGCGAGAGCAGGTTTCCTGCTCTCGCTTCCAAAAACCAAAGCAGAGTTTGCTATGGCAGGGCGGGAGCCGTGCTCCTGCCCTGCCATAGCAAACAGCAATGTCCCGGAGGTGGGCACCCCGGGACATTGCAGGAGCCGGCCCTGGGGGGTGGCGGTCCCCAGGGCCATCGAGGGCTCCAGGAGGGGGGCTGCGCGGCCCCCCTCCCTTCATTTACATAGCCCCGGGGAGGTGGTGGTCCCCGGGGCAGTGTGGGTGGTGCTTGAGCCCCCCACACTGATTATTTATAGCCCCGGGGAGGTGGTGGTCCCCGGGGCCGGGGGTCCGTAACGGACCCCCGATTTTGAATATTTAGTGCCCCAGGGAGGTGATGGTCCCCGGGGCAGTGTGGGGGGGCTCAACTGCCTACACTACTTATTATTTATAGCCCCGGGGAGGTGTCAGTCCCCGGGGCCACAGGCCCACGTGCATAATTGGGCATTGCCCCCGGGACCTGGCCCACCCGGGGGCTTAAGCACAACCAATCGATTTTTTATTTTTTTTATTTTCTCGCCCGGATTCGCGCACCCAGCGCGACCTCAGTCGATTTTTAAAAAAAAGAAATGCATTTTTTTGGGGACTGGGGTTCCTTGTGGGACCCCCTGAGCATGCCTAGGGGGTCAGAGTGTTTCTACCCTGCCCCCTTTTCTTGTTTTTCACCCTTTTTTACACTGTTTTCTTGTGACTCGATTACCGAGTCACAAAATGGCTGTCAACACTTCCTGGTTTGGAGTGTTGGCAGCCAATCAGAAGTCAGCTCGTGCTCGGAAGGAGTCGCGACTCCTCCTCGGTGCTCAGATATCGAAAGTTTTCATTTTAATTTCTCAGGAACTACTAAACGGATTTACACCATTTAAAAAAAGGGCGCTTTCCGAACCAAGAGCTACCTTTTTGCCAAATTTGGTGTAATTCCGTTCAGCAGTTCGGGCTGTTGCTTTGTCTAAAGTTTCCTATGGAATTAACATAGGAAAAACGTATTTTGGGACCCCCCTTTTTTCTCGGCCCCCGCTTGACGTATCACCCCGAAGCTTTCAAGACAGGTGATGACCAGAGAGCCCCATTAGTTTTGAAAATTTCAAGAAGATTCGTCAAACTGCGCTAAAGATATTGACAAATCAAAAAACGCTTTTCCTATGGAAACTAGGTTCTAACTATAACCACCTGCTGGCGACCGCCAGTAGGTAATATATATATATATATATATTCACTGAAAAAACCATAAGTTTTAGGGACAGTTATAGTTAGTTGGACATGGCACTCGTACAAAACCCGTGAAATTCCCCCGTTATAGTTAGTTCAGCTAACTATAACTCGCGCCCCCGCAATGCACTGCTGATGACGTCACATATTACATCACTCATGACATGGTCAGTGACATCACTGATGACATCACTGATGACATCTCAAATGACATCACTGATGCCATCATCCAGTGACTGTGTGTTTCTGTAAAGTTTAAATATTTTTAATATATATAGGGAAAGGCGTATTGAAGAATGAGTGGGTGTATAAGTGTCTGTATGGATGATTTAGTAGGTGCGTGACTAACTCTATAAGTGAGTGATTAAACGTATCTTACTGAATGCATGGGTTAGTGACTAAACTGGGTGAATGTCTGTATCCGTCTGTCTGTTGCTGTGTAAGTGGCTGCATGGGTTTGTGAATAGCTACATGAGTGTCTATATGAGTTATTTATTGGTTGTCTGAGTATCTGTATGGGTGCCTGAGTGTTTGTGTGGGTGGGGTGAGTGCGACTCTGTGCATAGATGTGTGAGTGGGTGATTCACTGGGTGGATGGTTTCAAGAGTGCATCTGTGATAGACTGTATGGGTGGGTAAGTGTGTGTAAGAGTGTATTAGTGAGTGAATGTATGTCCCAGTGGTACATGTGTGAGTAACTACATATGTGAAAGGCAGTATATATGTGTGTTGGAGTATATAAATAGCTATAAGCGAGAGTGTGTGATTGTGAGAGTGACTGTATGGATAAGTGTGTGCTTGCATCAGTGATTGTATAAGAGCATAAGAATGTGCTAGTATTTGTATGAGTAAGTGAGCTGGTGTGTGTATAACTGTATAGGTGAGTAAATGGCAGTGTGTTTAATTATTTGCATGACTGACTAGGTGTGTGAGTACCTCTATGGATGAGTGGCGGTGTTTGAGTGTCTATATAGGAGTATGAGTGCATATGATAGTCCTGTACTGAGTGACCGTAAGTATGAGTGACTGTACAGGTGAGTGAGTGGATGTGTGTGTAGACCTAAGAATCAATGAGTGGGTATGTAGTTATTGGTGTTGGAGTGTCGATGGTTTTGCGAATGGCAGTCTGTAATTTAGAGTGGGTGTATCAAAGGTTATATTAGGGTGTGAGGAGGTGCATCAGATTTTCACGTGGATGATGTCATCAGTGATGTCATCAGTGATGTCATTTGAGATGTCATCAGTGATGTCACTGACCATGTCATGAGTGATGTAATATGTGACGTCATCAGCAGTGCATGGCGGGGGCGCGAGTTATAGTTAGCTGAACTAACTATAACGGGGGAATTTCACGGGTTTTGTACGAGTGCAATGTCCAACTAACTATAACTGTCCCTAAAACCTATGATTTTTTCAGTGAATTTGTAAGGTTTTTTAAATGCAAATTTCTAACTATAACGTGTCTGAAACCTATGGTTTTTTCAGTGAATTTCAAAGGTTTTTTAAATGCTAATTTCTAATTGTAACGTGTCTGAAACCTATGGTTTTTTCAGTGAATTTGTAAGGTTTTTTAAATGCTAATTTCTAACTATAACGTGCCTGAAACCTATGGTTTTTTCTGTGAATTTCAAAGGTTTTTTAAATGCTAATTCCTAACTATAACATGTCTGAAACCTATGGTTTTTTTCAGTGAATTTCAAAGGTTTTGTAAATGACAATTTTTAAATGTATTAATTGTTATATTTATTTTTTTGATACTGATTTACTACATTTTTTTAAACTATTTATTTTTAGATATTTTATTTTTTAAATTACATTGTAATTACATTATACATTACATTACAAAATATACTTTCTCAGAATGAATTACTTTAGTTTAAATACTTTGCAAATAGACAATAGACTTTTAAGTACAGTAGTTACAGTTGTTGCAATGGGCAACACAATTTCAAACACAATGCAACATTGAGCTCAATGTGAATTTCTAGTTAAATGCAATTAGTTACTTTATGGATTACTTTTTCTAACCACAGGACTGGATCCTAGATTCAGTCCTGGGACATCTCCTGTAAACAGTTGAGTAAAAGCGTTTTGGTTACAGTAGTGATTTTTAAGGAATATTATTGTATTTTAAAAGTTGACACTTAGAAACTTTTTCACATAGAATCACCAATGTTATCCTATGGGAGGATTTTCACTTAGCAGGTAAGTAGTGTTATCGTTACATTTTCTTACTCAGTGGTGGATCCTGGATCCAGCACTGGTGCATCTCCTGTAAACAGTTGAAAGAATGCATTTAAGTCATACAGGCGATTTTTAAGGAATATTTGTAGTTTGTAAAAAACGGCACTTTGAAACTTTTCTGCGGAAAACCAGACAATGGATTCCAATGGAAGGAAATACAAGTTACTGGTAAGTACGGTTAGAATTACTTATCAGGGTCAGTGCTGGGCTAAAAGATGCAGCACTGGGTTCTCTCCTGATAACAGGTGAGTAAATCGGAATTCGTAGTTCGGCTGATTTTAGAGGAATATTATAAAGTTCCAAAACTCCACACTTAGAAGAATTTCCAAGTGAAACCAGTCAATGTTAGCCTATGGAAGGAAATTCAAGTTACTGGTAAGTACAGTTAGAATTACTTTTCAGGATCTGTACTGGGCTGAAAGATGCAGCACTGAGGTCTCTCCTGATAACAGGTGAGTAAATTGGAATTCGTAGTTCAGCTGATTTTAGAAGAATATTATAAAGTTCCAAAACTCCACACTTAGAAGAATTTCCAAGTGAAACCAGTCAATGTTAGCCTATGGAAGGAAATGCTGATTTTAGAGGAATATTTGTATGTTTCAAAAATCGACACTTCGAAACTTTTTCAGCAAAAAGCAGGCAATGATATCCTATGGAAGGAAATTCAAGTTACTGGTAAGTATGGTTAAAATTACTTTTCAGGATCAGTACTGGGCTCAAAGATGCAGCACTGAGGTCGCTCCTGATAACAGGTGAGTAAATCGGAATTCGTAGTTCGGCTGATTTTAGAGGAATATTTGCACAATGGTGAAGGAAGGGGGTGGGGCCTGAGGTGACTTGTCTGCAAACACGCCCTGTGGCGCGTTTTAAGTTGGAGAATTAATTCCTCCTCAATCCCGAGGGTCCCTAGGGGCCAACTGGCCCACCAGATACCTCCAGTATGCGCCAGAGAGCTGCGTTGCAGAGAGGTGTTCAGAGGCCACGCCCCTTTTACAACACTCTGCAACGCAGCTCCGTGGCGCTTACTGGAGGTACCTGGTGGGCTAGTTGGCCTCAGGGACCCTCAGGATTGAAGGGGATTTAATTCCCCATCTTAAAACGCGCCACGGGGCCTGTTTGCACACATGTCACCTGAAGCCCCGCCCCCTCCCTTCACCACTGTGCAAACGCGCCCCGTGGCGCGGTTTAAGTTGGGGGATTAAGTCCCCTTGAATCCTGAGGGTCCCTGGGGTCCACTACTTGCCCCGGGGAACCCATCCCCCGGGGCTGGCCCTCTCCGTTGGGGACCGTGGGGGGGTCCCCAATGCCCCCACGGTCCCAGCCAGCTCCCCGCGTCCCTCGGAGCCAGCATTGCTTTTCCACATGGGGAGCTGCTGACATGCAGCTCCCCATGTGGAAAAGCAATCTGCTTTGCTTCATTGAAGCGAGAGCAGGTTTCCCTGCTCTCACTTCAATGAAGCAAAGCAGTTTGCAATGACAGGACGGGAGCCGCGAGGCTCCCGTCCTGTCATTGCAAACTACAGTGTCCCGGGGTGAGCACCCCGGGACACTGCAGGAGCCGGCCCTGGGGGTGGCGGTCCCCAGGGCCATCAATGGCTCCAGGAGGGGGCCACGCGGCCCCCTCCCCACATCTGCAAAGCCCCGGGGAAGTGGTGGTCCCCGGGGCTTCGGGGGTCCAAAACGGACCCCCATTTTAAAATTCTTAGTGCCCCGGGGAGGTGGCGGTCCCCGGGGCGTGTGGGGGGGCTGGAGCCCCCCCAAACAGGTGATTTAATTTAAAAAAAAGAAGCCCCAGGGGGTGGCGGTCCCCAGGGCTGCGGGAGGGCTCAGAGCCCTCCCGCACCATTTTGTTTAAAGCCCCGGGGGGTGGCGGTCCCCGGGGCTTGGGGGGGCCTTAGAGGCCCCCCCATATAATTAATAATAAAGCCCTGCATGCCCCCGGGCCTTGGCCCACCCGGGGGCCAATTAACCACGAAGCGCGGGAGCCCGCACTTCGTTTTTTTTTTATCGGCAGGATCCGCGCACCCAGCGCGTTTTCTGCCGATTTAAAAAAAAATAATAATAATTTTTTGGGCCCTGGGGGTCCTTGTAGGACCCCCTGAGCAGGGCTAGGGGGTCAGGGTGTTTCTACCCTGCCCCCTTTTTGCGTTTTGCGCCCTTGTTTTTGTCTTCTCTTGTCCCTCGGTTCTACCGAGGAACAAGATGGCTGCCAACACTTCCTGGTTTGGAGTGTTGACAGCCAATTAGCATGTAGCTCGTGGTCGGGAGGGTGCGCGGATCCTCCGTGTCTCTAAATATCAAAACTTTTATTTTGGATTTTCTCAGCAACTACTGAACGGATTTACACCATTTTTAAAAAGGGTGCTTTCTGAACCAATCACTACCTTTTTGCCAAATTTGGTGTCATTCCGTTCAGCAGTTTTTGCTGTAGCCTTGCATAAAGTTTCCTATGGGAAATCGATTTTTTCACTCTTATTTTTTGAATTTCTCCGCAACTACTGAACGGATTTACACCATTTAAAAAAAGGTCGCTTTCTGAACCAAGCGCTACCTTTTTGCAAAATTTGGTGTAATTCCGTTCAGCAGTTCGGGCTGTAGCCGTGGCTAAAATTTCCTATGGGAATTAACATGGAGAAAACGGAGAAAACGCGTTTTGGGACCCCCCTTTTTTCTCGGCCCCCGCTTGACGAATCAACCCGAGACTTTCAGGGTCGGAGCAGAGCAGAGCGGAGCGCCCCAACAAGTTGGAAGCTTTCGCGAAGATTCGTCAACCGGCGCAAGAGTTATTTCAAATAGAATGTTGCGGATTTCCTATGGATAAAGGTCCTAACTATAACTATCTACTGGCGACCGCCAGTAGATAATATATATATATATATATATTATCTACTGGCGGTCGCCAGTACATAGTTATAGTTACAACCTATTATCCATAGGAAATCCGCGACATTCTTTTGAAATAACTCTCTTGCCGGTTGACGTATCTTCGCAAAATTTTCAAACTTTGTGGGGCGCTTCGGTCCGCTCCTACCCTGAAAGTCTCGGGTGGATTCGGTCAGCGGGGGCCGAGAAAAAGGGGGTCCCAAAACGTGTTTTCCCCATGCAATTTTCCATAGGAAACTTTAGACATGGCTACAGCCCGAACTGCTGAACGGAATTACACCAAATTTGGCAAAGAGGTAGTTCTTGGTTCAGAAAGAACCCTTTTGTTAAATGGTGTAAATCCGTTCAGTAGTTGCTGAGAAAATCAAAAGTAAAAGTATATATATATCTATGGCCGCGTCGGATTCGCGCACCCTCCCGATCACGAGCTGCATGCTAATTGGCTGTCAACACTCCAAATCAGGAAGTGTTGGCAGCCATTTTGTCCCTTGGTAGAACCGAGGGACAGAAACAAGTGCGCAAAGCGCACAAAGGGGGCAGGGTAGAAACACCCTGACCCCCTAGGTCTGCTCAGGGGGTCCCACAAGGACCCCCGGGTCCCACAAGGACCCCCTGGGCAAAAAAAAAAAATTTTTTTTTTTTTTAAATCGGCAGGATGCGCTCAGGGTGCGCGAATCCTGCCGAAAAAAAAAAATCGATGTTAATTGGCCCCCGGGTGGGCCAAGTCCCGGGGCATGCTGGGGGGGTTAATTTTATGTGTGGGGGCCTCTAAGGGCTCCCCAAACCCCGGGGACCACCACCCCCGGGGCTTTATGTATAATGGTGCAGGAGGGCTCTGAGCCCTCCCGCAGCCCCGGGGACTGCCACCTCCCCGGGACTTCTTTTTTTTTTTTTTTTAAACCTGTGTGGGGGCTCCAGCCCCCACACGCCCGGGACCACCACCTCCCGGGGCACTAAGAAAATTACAATGGGGGTCCGTTTTGGACCTCCAAGCCCCGGGGACCACCACCTCCCGGGGCTTTCAAAATGTAAGGAGGGGGGCAACGCGGCCCCCTCCTGGAGCCTGTGGTGGCCCTGGGGACCGCCACCCCCAGGGCCGGCTCCTGCAGTGTCCCGGGGTGCCTACCCCGGGACACTGCTGTTTGCAATGACAGGACGGGAGCCTCGCGGCTCCCGTCCTGTCATTGCAAACTGCTTTGGATATTGGAAGAGAGAGCAGGAAACCTGCTCTCTCTTCCAATATCCAAAGCTGATTGCTTTCCACATGGGGAGCAGCATGTTAGCTGCTCCCCATGTGTAAAGCAATGCCGGCTCCCATAGGACACGGGGAGCCGGCGGGACTGTGTGGGGGTTTGGGGACCCCCCACAGTCCCCAACGAGAGGCCAGGCCCCGGGGGATGGGGTCCCCGGGGCCATAAGTGGCCACGGAGGGGGCCATGCAGCCCCCTCCCCAAAGGTAAAAAAAAGTTTAAAAAAAAAAAAAAAGTGCAAGGCCGGCCCCGGGGATGGGGTCCCCGGGGCCTTAAATGGCCTGAGGAGGGGGCCACGCAGCCCCCCTCCAAATAAAAAAAAAAGAGGCCATGCCCCGGGGGATGGGGTCCCCGGAGCCAATACAGGCCCAGGGAAGGGGGGCCACGCGGCCCACTTCCCATTTTTTTTAAAATTTTAATTAAAAAAAAAGGGGTAAGGCCCTGGGGGATGGGGTCCCCAGGGCCTAAAAATAGGAAAAGGAAGGGGGCCACACAGCCCCCTTCACCACCTCTGCAAACGCGCCCCTGGCGCGTTTGCAGAGGGGAACGAATTCCCCTTGAATACTGGGGTCCCTGAGGGCCAACTAGCCCACCAGGAACCTCCAGTATGCGCCAGGGGCTGCCTTGCAGAGAGGTGTACAGAGGCCACGCCCCTTTTTACACCTCTCTGCAACGCAGCTCTGTGGCGTTTTTTGGAGGTATATGGTGGGCTAGTTGCACCCCAGGGACCCTCAGGATTCAAGGGGAGTTAATCCCCTGACTTAAAACGCGCCACGGGGCGCGTTTGCACAGTGGTGAAGGGAGGGGGCGGGGCTTCAGGTGACATGTGTGCAAACAGGCCCCGTGGCGCGTTTTAAGATGGGGAATTAAATCCCCTTCAATCCTGAGGGTCCCTGGGGGCCAACTAGCCCAACAGGTACGTCCAGAAAGCGCCACAGAGCTGCGTTGCAGAGAGGTGTAAAAGGGGTGTGGCCTCTGTACATGTCTCTGCAACGCAGCTCCCTGGCGCATACTGGAGGTTCCTGGTGGGCTAGTTGGCCCGTAGGGACCCTCATGATTCAAGGGGACTTAATCCCCCAACTTAAAACGCGCCACGGGGCGCGTTTGCACAGATGTCACCTCAGGCCCCACCCCCTCCCTTCACCATTGTGCAAATATTCCTCTAAAATCAGCCGAAATACGAATTCTGATTTACTCACCTGTTATCAGGAGAGACCTCAGTGCTGTATCTTTCAGCCCAGTACTGGTCCTGAAAAGTAATTTTAACCGTACTTACCAGTAACTTGAATTTCCTTCCATAGGCTAACATTGACTGGTTTCACTTGGAAATTCTTCTAAGTGTGGAGTTTTGGAACTTTAAAATATTCCTCTAAAATCAGCCGAAATACAAATTCCGATTTACTCACCTGTTACCAGGAGAGACCTCAGTGCTGCATCTTTCAGCCCAGTACTGATCCTCAAAAGTAATTTTAACCGTACTTACCAGTAACTTGAATTTCCTTCCATAGGATATCATTGCCTGCTTTTTGCAGTAACTTATATTTTCTTCCATAGGAATCCATTGTCTGAGATGTCATCAGTGATGTCATCAGTGATGTCACTGACCATGTCATGAGTGATGTAATATGTGACGTCATCAGCAGTGCATTGCGGGGGCGCGAGTTATAGTTAGCTGAACTAACTATAACGGGGGAATTTCACGGGTTTTGTACGAGTGCAATGTCCAACTAACTATAACTGTCCCTAAAACCTATGGTTTTTTCAGTGAATTTCAAAGGTTTTTTAAATGCTAATTTCTAACTATAACTTATCTGAAACCTATGGTTTTTCAGTGAATTTCAAAGGTTTTTTAAATGCTAATTCCTAACTATAACATGTCTGAAACCTACGGTTTTTTCAGTGAATATATATATATATATATCCCCACAATAGAGTCCAAGGGACGGCGGGCGCACTAATTAGCTGGTGCTTACGGCAAGGCAGGACAAGTCCTTGAATATATTCATCAAAGAATATCATGCAGCACTCTCCAAAGGGTGAATTTTCTATTTATTTATTGAGCCATCCTTACTCCACCTATGCGTTTCGACCGAACTGGTCTTGATCACGGTACATGGCAGTAGTCCCTCATCACTTTTTCCATTTTATACCACAATCCCATTTAGCCTATAATGGTGCATTATGCGATAGGTAGTTTATAGCTTGTATGTTATACAACACATTTTTTTTTTTACAAATTTACGAATTCTATTTATACAACACTAGTTTTAGTTCGAATGAGTTTCCAAGAGTGTAGATATTTTTTACACATTGTAAACCATTAATCAGTATTTTGGATTATACTTTTTATGCAAATACCCCTGATCATGTTAACCACTTTTGTTGACATCATTTTCTCTATTTAGACTCAGTGTTTTTTTACTTAAGTGCCAAACTGTGTGGTTATAGTGGGCTTCGTTCCCACTCTTTCACCTTATATAATCTTAGGTATGCGTTCTTATCGGGTTAAGTGCCCAACCAATCTCCATATAATCAACAACCGATTGTTCTAATACAAGGTATACGTCCATTTTCCACTCTAATATGCTTACATGTATATGCTGTAAATTCAAGGATATGCATTTTTATATTTTTATACGTTCTGTGAGCATTCGAACATTGCGATACTTGGGGTTGAGAGTCACATATTTTCAAACATTGTTGTTACAAATGTATATACATCTCTTCATCCCCATTAAGGCCTATCAAGATCTTTGTTTTAAACCTTATGATTAGCCGTGACTCCAAGAGTCTCAATTTCAGAGTCCTGTTTCCACCTCTTTCATGAATAGGAATAGTAGCAAGTCCTGAGTAGGTAGTATATATATATAATTCAATAGTCCAGTCGGTTATTGAAGCAATATCAATGTATTGTAGCATGCCAGTACTACCCAATGCCTTTCAGTCCCTACAGAGACCTTGTTTACGGGGAAACAAACAGCAGCATTTTTTTCCAATAGTTAAATGAAATTACGAGCATTTTACCTCACATACTGTGTTGTGCCGCTAAGCATTGTGGATAATGTAGTTGATTTACCACCATATTCCGCGTTCTATTGACCGCGGGAGGAATTAAACACCAAATAAAATAACTTTCTGTGATTGATTGTGATGACCAAAAATAAATAAAATTGTGTTACAAGTCACAACACATGTTACGGTTGGATAGAATTGTTGGTGTCTGTGGGTGATTACGTACTCACACCACTTTCCTTTAGTAGTCCGTTTTTGCTGTTGGTAGTTTTTAAGATATGCACATCGCGTATATGTCAATGCATTTGATCATGCCCGAAATTTGTCAACAATTACATCATTCTTCCACTCTGATAGTCGTCATTATATTAGTGTGGGGATATTCCCTATGATTACAAGTACACTTAAATAATATGCTTCCTTTACAATTTTGCTGCTATATATGCTGTGCAGCTCCTAATCTCGCCCTCTAGTGGGCAAACAGACAGAATTCCGTATCTGATTTCAGTTCCTTAAGTGATAACAGTACATTTTATCATTTGGAATGACACTAATGCAGTTTCATTCTGTACGCATGATGACAGTTGTGATTGGCGATTCACCTACTTGGTGTGCATCTTTACCTATCTCCTATACAAGGTGTTACATGTGACTTGAAAACTGATATACGTTACAAAATTATATGTGATAACTACTAAAAATAGTGTGTAGTGACAAAATGTATGTGAATACAGTAACAATTTCTCTATTTACAAAGGGGATAGCGCAATATATGCTTCTAGTATGTCAAGGGGGACATATTTACTAGGGGTGGGCGGAATTTGTGTAGTCGCGCTACGCAAAGCTCCGCGAAACGGTAAAAAATCTCCACGAGCACGCAAAAGTTCCGCGAACACGCAAAATTGCTTGTTCTGCCCGTTCGCAATGCTTTTTTCCTGTTCGCGAACGCTGTTTGCGTGCTCGGGGGGAAATATCTCACGAACACGCACTTTGAAAGCGCGAACAAGCAAAAAATTCCGCGAAGCTGCGGATCACGGAATTTTTGGCAATTCCGTGTTCTCCGCGGAACGCGAAATTACCCAAATTCCGCAAATTCCGCGAGCGGAACGGAATTTACCGCCCAGGCCTAATATTTACAAGTGTGGATGCATTTCTTCGTCTTGATTCAGTCCGTTAGGAGTTAATGTGCAAAAGGCTAGAATATGAAGTGACTCTTTATGTCTTAAAATCCTTTCCCTGTCACCACTTCTTACATGTCGTTTCACTGCTTCTACTGCGTAGAATTTAAGTTCTTTCCAATTACCACCATGTTCTTTCTCCATATGTTTGGCAACTGCGATGCTCCTATCTGTGTTTATCGTTGCCCTTACATGTTCCAATATTCGCATTTTGAGTTCGCATATTGTGCTGCCCACATATTTTAGGGCAAACACAAGGAGATGATGGACGGAGCGCTGAAACTTTTCAGACACTCACCCCCAGTCACAGATCTGGGTTGAATCCATCATCGTTCATTAGCTCAATTCGCCACCCCAGTTCAGACACAGCTATATGCAAATCAGTCTTGACCCTGTGCCTCATGGGAACAGTCCAGCCCGAACTGCCAAGCCATGTCTTTCCTGGACCGGAAACAAGCATCCTGGGACCGGTTTCGGGCTAACAGCCCTCATCAGCCAGGCTAGCTTGAATCCAGTGGCAAAGTGAGCAAGGGACCCATGTCTTGGCATACCCTGCCAACTTAGGGCAAACAAAGCAAACACAAGGAGATGATGGATGGAGCGCTGAAACTTTTCAGACACTCACCGCCAGTCACAGATCTGGGTTGAATCCATCATCGTTCTTTAGCTCACTTCGCCACCCCAGTTCAGGCACAGCTATATGCAAATCAGTCTTGACCCTGTGCCTCATGGGAACAGTCCAGCCCAAACTGCCAACCCATGTCTTTCCTGGACCGGAAACAAGCATCCTGGGACCGGTTTCGGGCTAACAGCCCTCATCAGCCAGGCTAGCTTGAATCCAGTGGCAAAGTGAGCAAGGGACCCACGTCTGGGCATACCCTGCCAACTTAGGCCAAACAAAGCAAACACAAGGAGATGATGGACGGAGCGCTGAAACTTTTCAGACACTCACCCTCAGTCACAGATCTGGGTTGAATCCATCATCGTTCTTTAGCTCACTTCGCCACCCCAGTTCAGACACAGCTATAAGCAAATCAGTCTTGACCCTGTGCCTCATGGGAACAGTCCAGCCCGAACTGCCAAGCCATGTCTTTCCCGGACCGGAAACAAGCATCCTGGGACCGGTTCCGGGCTAACAGCCCTCATCAGCCAGGCTAGCTTGAATCAAGTGTCAAAGTGAGCAAGGGACCCACGTCTGGGCATACCCTGCCAACTTAGGGCAAACAAAGCAAACACAAGGAGATGATGGACGGAGCGCTGAACTTTTTCAGACACTCACCCCCAGTCACAGATCTGGGTTGAATCCATCATCGTTCTTTAGCTCAATTCACCTCCCCAGTTCAGACACAGCTATATGCAAATCAGTCTTGACCCTGTGCCTCATGGGAACAGCCAAGCCCGAACTGCCAAGCCATTTCTTTCCTGACCGTAAACAAGCATCCTGGGACCGGTTTCGGGCTAACAGCCCTCATCAGCCAGGCTAGCTTAAATCCAGTGGCAAAGTGAGCAAGGGACCCACGTCTGGGCATACCCTGCCAACTTAGGGCAAACAAAGCAAACACAAGGAGATGATGGACGGAGCGCTGAAACTTTTCAGACACTCACCCCCAGTCACAGATCTGGGTTGAATCCATCATCGTTCTTTAGCTCACTTCGCCACCCCAGTTCAGACACAGCTATATGCAAATCAGTCTTGACCCTGTGCCTCATGGGAACAGTCCAGCCCGAACTGCCAAGCCATGTCTTTCCTGGATCGGAAACAAGCATCCTGGGACTGGTTTTGGGCTAACAGGGAGCATGGGCATTCAATTATGTAGATTACAAATTGGCTCTTGCAAGTAATCAATTGTTGGATTTTCCAAATTTTTTTGTTTGCCATTACAATCTCCTTTGTGTTTTTCGCAATAGCACAGACCTTACAATTTGTACATTTGTAGAAGCCTATTGGTTTTAGGCAATTGTCCTGTTTCGTTTTATTTATAAAGTGACTATGAACCAATTGATCTTTTATATTCCTTGCTCTGCGAAATGTCAAACTTGGATGATCTCCTACTATCTTTGCAACTGTCGGGTCTAAATGTAATATGTGCCAGTTTTTACGGAGAATTCTCATGATTTGTTTGTTTTCCGTGGAGTAAGTCGTGATCAGGCGTATTTTTTGGTTAGTTTCTTCTGTATTGGATTTAGGATTCTTCTATTTTATTCAGATCTGGGTAAGATAGCTGTTTTTTGTAGGCAGGCTGTTACCAGTTTCTTATTGTAGCTGCGTTTCCTAAATCTTGTAGAAGTTAGAAGGCTATTTTTATGCCATTCTTCTTCCTGGGAGCATATATATATATATATATATTCACTCCACAATTCACTGCTATTACAGGAAACACTCGGACACTTCCGTATGCTGCAAAAAGTCTTTAATGGCAGACTAAAACGACACGTTTCGGCTTACGCCTTGCTCACGCTCATAGAAGACCAAAACTCACATGATTATATCCACTTCCTTAAACTCATTAGAAGATGGACTAACAACCTTACAGTGTATGTACATTATTAACAACTGTGGCGACCATTTTGTAATATGCAAACTTGTTATGTTACACATGGGTGATGTCTTAAATAAATAAATACAATTAATATTTTGATAGCGATCACACTCATATTACTCCACAGTCCTATGCCTCTCATATTCGGACTTACATTTACTTAAATCCAAGAACTATAAAATGAATATATATAGTGGTACCCTGTGCAGAAACAATATATTATTCTGCATCATGCCATTATCATAACGGTCTCGCCCAAGTGGGCCAATGGCTCAAAAAATGACACTAACTCATAGGCATTCGAGGACCCATTGTGGAGTGAATACTTGGGATTTCTGGCATCCCGACTCGGACCGCCCGTGACAGAGATATATATGTATATATATATATATATATATTATCTACTGGCGGTCGCCAGTAGATAGTTATAGTTACAACCTATTATCCATAGGAAATCCGCGACATTCTATTTGAAATAACGTTGGCGCCGGTTGACGAATCTTCGTGAAAGTTTCCAACTTGTTGGGGCGCTCCGCTCCGCTCCTACCCTGAAAGTCTCGGGGTGATACGTGAAGCGGGGGCCGAGAAAAAAGGGGGGTCCCAAAACGCATTTTCCCCATTCATTTTTCCATAGGAACCTTTAGTCGCAGCTACAGCCCGAACTGCTGAACGGAATTACACCAAATTTGGCAAAGAGGTAGTCCTTGGTTCAGACTGGTGCCTTTTGCTTAAATGGTGTAAATCCGTTCAGTAGTTCCTGAGAAAATCAAAAGTAAAAGTACATATATATCTATGGGCGCGTCGGATACGCGTACCCTCAGCGCACCCTGTGCGCACCGTCCCGATCACGAGCTGCATGCTAATTGGCTGTCAGCTGGCTGTCAACATTCCGATTCAGGAAGTGTTGGCAGCCATTTTGTCCCTCGGTAGAACCGAGGGACAGAAACAAGTGCGCAAAGCGCAAAAAGGGGGCAGGGTAGAAACACCCTGACCCCCTAGGTCTGCTCAGGGGGTCCCACAAGGACCCCCTGGGCAGAAAAAAGATTTTTTTTTTTTTTTAAATCGGCGGGATGCGCTTAGGGTGCCGAGAAAAAAAAAAGAAACAAGTGTGCAAAACGCACAAAGGGGGCAGGGTAGAAACACCCTAACCCCCTAGGCCTGCTCAGGGGGTCCCACAAGGACCCCCTGGGCAAAAAAAAGCATTTAAAAAAAAAAAAATCGGCATGATGCGCTCAGGGTGCGCGAATCCTGCCGGAAAAAAAAAATCGAAGCGCGGTCTCCCGCGCTTCGATTGTATTTTGCCCCCGGGTGGCCCAAGTCCCGGGGGCATGGTGGGGGGTTTAATTTTATGTGTGGGGGGCCTCAAAGGGCCCCCCAAGCCCCGGGGACCGCCACCCCCCGGGGCTTTCTTTTAAAAATGGTGCGGGAGGGCTCTGAGCCCTCCCGCAGCCCCGGGGACCACCACCTCCCCGGGGCTTTTTTTTTTTAAATTAAACAACCTGTGTGGGGGGGCTCCAGCCCCCCCACACGCCCCGGGGACCGCCACCTCCCCGGAGCACTAACAAATTAATATGGGGGTCCGTTACGGACCCCCAGAGCCCCGGGGACCACCACCTCCCCGGGGCTGTGTACTGAATGGGAGGGGGGCCGCGCGGCCCCCCTCCTGGAGCCCTTGATGGCCCTGGGGACCACCACCCCCCAGGGCCGGCTCCTGCAGTGTCCCGGGGTGCCTACCCCCGGGACACTGTAGTTTGCTATGGCAGGACGGGAGCCTCGCGGCTCCCGTCCTGTCATTGCAAACTTGCTTTGGATATTGGAAGAGAGAGCAGGAAACCTGCTCTCTCTTCCAATATCCAAAGCCGATTGCTTTTCCACATGGGGAGCAGCATGTCAGCTGCTCCCCATGTGGAACAGCAATGCCGGCTCCCAAGGGACGTGGGGAGCCGGCGGGACTGTGGGGGGTTTGGGGACCCCCCCACAGTCCCCAACGAGAGGGCCAGCCGGGGATGGGGTCCCCGGGGCAAGTAGTGGCCCGGGAGGGGGGCCACGCGGCCCCCCTCCCCAAAAAAGAGCAAAACAAATTTTTTTTAAAAAGGAAAGGCCGGCTCCGGGGGATGGGGTCCCCGGGGCCTTAAAATGGCCAGAGGAGGGGGGCCACGCTGCCCCCCTCAAAAAAATAAATATAGAGGCCATGCCCCGGGGGATGGGGTCCCCGGGGCCAATACAGGCCAAGGGAAGGGGGGCCACGCGGCCCCCTTCCCGTTTTTTTTTTTTTAAAGGTAATTTAAAAAAAGGGGTAAGGCCCTGGGGGATGGGGTCCCCAGGGCCCAAAAAAAGAAAAAAGGAAGGGGGGCCACACAGCCCCCCTTCAGGGGAGAATTTTTTTTTTTTTTTTTTTTAAACGATCGGGCCCGCAGGCCCCGCCCCCTTCCTTCACCACTCTGCAAACGCGCCCCTGGCGCGTTTGCAGAGGGGAACGAATCCCCTTGAATACTGGGGGTCCCTGGGGGCCAACTAGCCCACCAGGTACCTCCAGTATGCGCCAGGGAGCTGCCTTGCAGAGAGGTGTACAGAGGCCACACCCTTTTTACACCTCTCTGCAACGCAGCTCTGTGGCGCTTTTGGAGGTATATGGTGGGCTAGTTGGACTCCGGGGACCCTCAGGATTCAAGGGGACTTAATCCCCCAACTTAAAACGCGCCACGGGGCGCGTTTGCACAGTGGTGAAGGGAGGGGCGGGGCTTCAGGTGACATGTGTGCAAACAGGCCCCGTGGCGCGTTTTAAGATGGGGAATTAAATCCCCTTCAATCCTGAGGGTCCCTGGGGGCCAACTAGCCCAACAGGTACATCCAGAAAGCGCCACAGAGCTGCGTTGCAGAGAGGTGTAAAAGGGGTGTGGCCTCTCTACACGTCTCTGCAACGCAGCCCCTGGCGCATATTGGAGGTTCCTGGTGGGCTAGTTGGCCCCTAGGGACCCTCAGGATTCAAGGGGACTTAATCCCCCAACTTAAAACGCGCAACGGGGCGCGTTTGCACAGATGTCACCTGAGGCCCCGCCCCTCCCTTCACCATTGTGCAAATATTCCTCTAAAATCAGCCGAAATATGAATTCCGATTTACTCACCTGTTATCAGGCGAGACCTCAGTGCTGCATCTTTCAGCCCAGTACTGGTCCTGAAAAGTAATTTTAACCGTACTTACCGGTAACTTGAATTTCCTTCATAGGCTAACATTGACTGGTTTCACTTGGAAATTCTTCTAAGTGTGGAGTTTTGGAACTTTAAAATATTCCTCTAAAATCAGCCGAAATACGAATTCCGATTTACTCACCTGTTATCAGGAGAGACCTCAGTGCTGCATCTTTCAGCCCAGTACTGGTTCTGAAAAGTAATTTTAACCGTGCTTACCAGTAACTTGAATTTCCTTCATAGGCTAACATTTACTGGTTTCACTTGGAAATTCTTCTAAGTGTGGAGTTTTGAAACTTTAAAATATTCCTCTAAAATCAGCCGAAATACGAATTCCGATTTACTCACCTGTTATCAGGAGAGACATCAGTGCTGCATCTTTCAGCCCAGTACTAATCCTCAAAAGTAATTTTAGCCGTACTTACCAGTAACTTGAATTTCCTTGCATAGGATATCATTGCCTGCTTTTTGCTGAAAAAGTTTCTAAGTGTTGATTTTTGGAACTTTAAAATATTCCTCTAAAATCAGCCGAAATCCGAATTCTGATTTACTCACCTGTTATCAGGAGAGACCTCAGTGCTGCATCTTTCAGCCAAGTACTGATCCTCAAAATTAATTTTAACCGTACTTACCAGTAACTTGAATTTCCTTCATAGGCTAACATTGACTGGTTTCACTTGGAAATTCTTCTAAGTGTGGAGTTTTGGAACTTTATAATATTCCTCTAAAATCAACCAAAGTACGAATTCCAATTTACTCACCTGTTATCAGGAGAGAACCCAGTGCTGCATCTTTTAGCCCAGCACTGACCCTGAAAAGTAATTTTAACCGTACTTACCAGTAACTTATATTTTCTAACATAGGAATCCATTGTCTGGTTTTCAGCAGAAAACTTTCAAAGTGTCGATTTTCACAAACTACAAATATTCCTTAAAAATCGCCTGTATGACTTAAACGCATTCATTCAACTGTTTACAGGAGATGCACCAGTGCTGGATCCAGGATCCAACACTGAGTAAGATAAAGTAACGATAACAATTTTTACCTGCTAAGTGAATTTCCTTCCATAGGATAACATTGGTGATTCTATGAGAAAAAGTTTCTAAGTGTCAACTTTTAAAATACAATAATATTCCTTAAAAATCACGACTGTAACCAAAACGCTTTTACTCAACTGTTTACAGGAGATGTACCAGGACTGAATCTAGGATCCAGTCCTGTGGTTACAAAAGTAATCCATAAAGTAACTAATTGCATTTAACTAGAAATTCACATTGAGCTGAATGTTGCATTGTGTTTGAAAATGTGTTGCCCATTGCAACAACTGTAACTACTGTACTTAAAAGTCTATTGCCTATCTGCAAAGTATTTAAACTAAAGTAATTCATTCTGAGAAAGTATTTTTTGTAATGTAATGTATAATGTAATTACAATGTAATTTAAAAAATAAAATATGTAAAAAAAAATTGTTTCTAAAAATGTAGTAAATCAGTATGAAAAAAATTAATATAACAATTAATACATTTAAAAATTGTCATTTACAAAACCTTTGAAATTCACTGAAAAAACCGTAGGTTTCAGGCACGTTATAGTTAGAAATTAGCATTTAAAAAACCTTTGAAATTCACTGAAAAAACCATAGGTTTCAGACACGTTATAGTTACAAATTAGCATTTAAAAAACCTTTGAAATTCACTGAAAAAACCATAGGTTTCAGACACGTTATAGTTACAAATTAGCATTTAAAAAACCTTTGAAATTCACAGAAAAAACCATAGGTTTTAGGGACAGTTTTAGTTACTTGGACATTGCACTCGTACAAAACCCGTGAAATTCCCCCGTTATAGTTAGTTCAGCTAACTATAACTCGCGCCCCGCAATGCACTGCTGATGACGTCACATATTACATCACTCATGACATGGTCAGTGACATCACTGATGACATCACTGATGACATCTCAAATGACATCACTGATGACATCATCCACATGATAATCTGATGCACCTCCTCACACCCTAATATAACCTTTGATTCACCCACTCTAAATTACAGACTGCCATTCGCAAAACCATAGACACTCCAACACCAATAACTACATACCCACTCACTGATTCTTAGGTCTACACACACACATCCACTCACTCACCCGTACAGTCACTCATACTTACGGTCACTCAGTACAGGACTATCATATGCACTCTTACTCCTATATAGACACTCAAACAACACCACTCATCCATAGAGATACTCACACACCTAGTCAGTCATGCAAATAATTAAACACACTGCCATTTACTCACCTATACAGTTATACACACACCAGCTCACTTACTCATACAAATAGTAGCACATTGTTACGCTCTTATACAATCACAGATACAAGCACACACTCATCCATACAGCCACTATCACAATCACTCACTCTTGCTTATAGCTATTTATATACTCCAACACACATATATACTGCCTTTCACATATGTAGTTACTCACACATGTACCACTGGGACATACATTCACTCACTAACACACTCTTACACACACTTACCCACCCATACAGTCTATCACAGATGCACTCTTGAAACCATCCACCCAGTGAATCACCCACTCACACATCTATGCACAGAGTTGCACACACCCCTCCCACACAAACACTCAGGCACCCATACAGATACTCAGACAAGCATTCAATAACTCATATAGACACTCATTTAGCTATTCACAAACACATGCAGCCACTTACACAGCAACAGACAGACGGATACAGACATTCACCCAGTTTAGTCACTAACCCATGCATTCAGTAAGATACGTTAAATCACTCACTTATAGAGTCAGTCACGCACCTACTAAATCATCCATACAGACACTTACACACCCACTCATTCTTCAATACGTCTTTTCCTATATATATTAAAAATATTTAAACTTTACAGAAACACACAGTCACTGGATGATGTCATCAGTGATGTCATTTGAGATGTCATCAGTGATGTCATCAGTGATGTCACTGACCATGTCATGAGTGATGTAATATGTGACGTCATCAGCAGTGCATTGCGTGGGCGCGAGTTATAGTTAGCTGAACTAACTATAACGGGGGAATTTCACGGGTTTTGTACGAGTGCAATGTCCAAGTAACTAAAACTGTCCCTAAAACCTATGGTTTTTTCAGTGAATTTCAAAGGTTTTTTAAATGCTAATTTGTAACTATAACGTGTCTGAAACCTATGGTTTTTTCAGTGAATTTCAAAGGTTTTTTAAATGCTAATTTGTAACTATAACGTGTCTGAAACCTATGGTTTTTTCAGTGAATATATATATATATATATATATATATATATATATATATATATATATATATATATATATATATATATATCAACCGCCCCAAACCACCTTTCCCTGTGTACTCTTGTACGGGTGCCTGATAGTGCGGAGGTGAACCTGCGATAAATATCACTGCAATAAATATCACTGCTCCGTAGTTACTCCAAAAAAGGAATCAGCACTCATGGGGGTGAAATTTTATGAAAAATGTGCAAACAAATGTGTTTTGTCTCTTGCCTTCCTCAATTTTAACAGGCGCGCCAGAAACGGTAGACTTATAACGTCATCACATGTGCAAATTTACTAAACATCAACAACGGCATGATTAGTATGGTTGATTACAAATGTTGCCATCTTGATGTGACTAGCGTTCCATTGTATAACATATCGCTTTCCAGCAAATTATGTTTATGCGCACGAACAGAGTAGAAGAAATTCTCCAGTGACATTGTGAACACTCAAAATGGATTTTCTCTGGCCTTTGGATTTTAAAAGTCGAGCAAGACCATAAAGAAAAGAGATTCTGCTGTGTGAATTCATCAATACCATGCTTGAGTTGGGAGACCTCAACCTATGTCTCAATGAGGCATTATGGGACTCGGAGTATTATTTTATATCTGCATGGCTGATGAATCTTGTGATATGTGTGTTATTACTCATTTGGTCATCACATTATGAGTCTATACTTGAAAATCCTTGGGTGCTTATAGAAGCTGAATTTTGAAATATGACCTGCACGTGATGAAGAGGCTCGAATTAGTTTTTTTCGATTTGGAAAGGATCTGAATGTAATTAACCGATTTAGCTGTAAATATCGCCACCATTTAAGTCCCCTAAAAGGTCAAAAGTTATGCAGCACCTGCAATATTAGGGGCATATTTACAAGCCCCTTGCGCCACTTTTGCGCCGCCGTTGCGTCACGCATGTGACGCAGCGGCGACGCAAACCATGCGCCGCGTTGCGCTATATTTACAACGTGACGCATCTAGGGAGATGCGTCACGTAGTAAACCCCTGCGCCACATGAAACCTGCGTCAGGTTTCATGTGGGCGTACCGGCGCAGGGGGGGGCGTTCCGGCGCAGGTACGCCTCGGAAAAGTGACGTATTGAAATCTACAAGATTTCACGCAGTCACTTTTCCGACGCTGGTGCGTCAAATCCTTACGCCTGCTTCAAGCAGGCGTAAGGATTGACGCACCATGTTAGGGATAGGGAAGGTTGGAACAGTGCTGGAGTTGCGTCGCGCTTGCGACACAACTTCAGCACTGCGCCAACCTTCCGCCGGCAGATGCGTCATGCATCTGCTTATCCTTGCGCCACGATGCGCCGCATTGTAAATGCGGCGCATCGGACGTGGCGCAAGGGTAAACTTGCGTGACGCATTTTCCCTGGCGCATCCCTGCTGATATGCAGGGATGCGCCAGGGAACGTAAATATGCCCCTTATTTTTTAGGGGGTTTTCGCTGTTATCGCAGAAATAGCAAAAACATGTTTTAAAATGTATAAAATTTGAAAGAATGTGCTTTATATCTCCCTATGCAAAGTGATCTGTGGGCTATACGAAGAGTGTTAACTACATCACATTAGTGTAGTATGCCTTGCATCACAATATATTTGGGGGTGCAGTGAATCCATTATACTGATGGAGCACGCATTAAGCATTGTACTAAAGTGGGCGATATCTTTTTAAAACATGTTGTTTATTCATGCCTATGACTAGGACACTTTAAAAGAGGTAACTAAAATGGCGCTTACCAGATTGACAAAGGCTGCTTGGGTCGTTGGAGTGGAGGCCGTAAACAATAAAGAAGTTGTAACTCACAGCCCTCATATGCGTGCCCTATTCCGTTGGGAGTAGGGGGTATATATATATATATATATATATATATATATATTCACTGAAAAAACCATAGGTTTTAGGGACAGTTATAGTTAGTTGGACATTTTACTCGTACAAAACCCGTGAAATTCCCCCGTTATAGTTAGTTCAGCTAACTATAACTCGCGCCCGCAATGCACTGCTGATGACGTCACATATTACATCACTCATAACATGGTCAGTGACATCACTGATGACATCACTGATGACATCTCAAATGACATCACTGATGACATCATCCAGTGACTGTGTGTTTCTGTAAAGTTTAAATATTTTTTATATATATAGGAAAAGACGTATTGAAGAATGAGTGGGTGTGTAAGTGTCTGTATGGATGATTTAGTAGGTGCGTGACTGACTCTATAAGTGAGTGATTTAACGTATCTTACTGAATGCATGGGTTAGTGACTAAACTGGGTGAATGTCTGTATCCGTCTGTCTGTTGCTGTGTAAGTGGCTGCATGGGTTTGTGAATAGCTACATGAGTGTCTATAAGAGTTATTGATTTGTTGTCTGAGTATCTGTATGGGTGCCTGAGTGTTTGTGTGGATGGGGTGTGTGCGACTGTGCATAGATGTGTGAGTGGGTGATTCACTGGGTGGATGGTTTCAAGAGTGCATCTGTGATAGACTGTATGGGTGGGTAAGTGTGTGTAAGAGTGTGTTAGTGAGTGAATGTATGTCCCAGTGGTACATGTGTGAGTAACTACATATGTGAAAGGCAGTATATATGTGTGTTGGAGTATATAAATAGCTATAAGCGAGAGTGAGTGATTGTGATAGTGGCTGTATGGATGAGTGTGTGCTTGCATCAGTGATTATATAAGAGCGTAACAATGTGCTAGTATTTGTATGATTAAGTGAGCTGGTGTGTGTATAACTGTATAGGTGAGTAAATGGCAGTGTGTTTAATTATTTGCATGACTGACTAGGTGTGTGAGTACCTCTATGGATGAGTGGCGGTGTTTGAGTGTCTATATAGGAGTAAGAGTGCATATGATAGTCCTGTACTGAGTGACCATAAGTATGAGTGACTGTACGGGTGAGTGAGTGGATGTGTGTGTGTAGACCTAAGAATCAGTGAGTGGGTATGTAGTTATTGGTGTTGGAGTGTCTATGGTTTTGCGAATGGCAGTCTGTAATTTAGATTGGGTGTATCAAAGGTTATATTAGGGTGTGAAGAGCTGCATCAGATTATCACGTGGATGATGTCATCAGTGATGTCATTTGAGATGTCATCAGTGATGTCATCAGTGATGTCACTGACCATGTCATGAGTGATGTAATATGTGACGTCATCAGCAGTGCATTGCGGGGCGCGAGTTATAGTTAGCTGAACTAACTATAACGGGGGAATTTCACGGGTTTTGTACGAGTAAAATGTCCAACTAACTATAACTGTCCCTAAAACCTATGGTTTTTTCAGTGAATTTCAAAGGTTTTTTAAATGCTAATTTCTAACTATAACATATCTGAAACCTATGGTTTTTTCAGTGAATTTCAAAGGTTTTTTAAATGCTAATTCCTAACTATAACATGTCTGAAACCTACGGTTTTTTCAGTGAATTTCAAAGGTTTTGTAAATGACAATTTTTAAATGTATTAATTGTTATATTAATTTTTTTCATACTGATTTACTACATTTTTAGAAACAATTTTTTTTTACATATTTTATTTTTTAATTACATTGTAATTACATTATACATTACATTACAAAAAATACTTTCTCAGAATGAATTACTTTAGTTTAAATACTTTGCGCATAGGCAATAGACTTTTAAGTACAGTAGTTACAGTTGTTGCAATGGGCAACACATTTTCAAACACAATGCAACATTCAGCTCAATGTGAATTTCTAGTTAAATGCAATTAGTTACTTTATGGATTACTTTTCTAACCACAGGACTGGATCCTAGATTCAGTCCTGGTACATCTCCTGTAAACAGTTGAGTAAAAGCGTTTTGGTTACAGTCGTGATTTTTAAGGAATATTATTGTATTTTAAAAGTTGACACTTAGAAACTTTTTCTTATAGAATCACCAATGTTATCCTATGGAAGGAAATTCACTTAGCAGGTAAAAACTGTTATCGTTACTTTTTCTTACTCAGTGTTGGATCCTGGATCCAGCACTGGTGCATCTCCTGTAAACAGTTGAAAGAATGCGTTTAAGTCATACAGGCGATTTTTAAGGAATATTTGTAGTTTGTGAAAATCGACACTTTGAAACATTTCTGCTGAAAACCAGACAATGGATTCCTATGGAAGAAAATATAAGTTACTGGTAAGTACGGTTAAAATTACTTTTCAGGGTCAGTGCTGGGCTAAAAGATGCAGCACTGGGTTCTCTCCTGATAACAGGTGAGTAAATTGGAATTCGTACTTTGGTTGATTTTAGAGGAATATTATAAAGTTCCAAAACTCCACACTTAGAAGAATTTCCAAGTGAAACCAGTCAATGTTAGCCTATGAAGGAAATTCAAGTTACCGGTAAGTACGGTTAAAATTACTTTTCAGGACCAGTACTGGGCTGAAAGATGCAGCACTGAGGTCTCTCCTGATAACAGGTGAGTAAATCAGAATTCGGATTTCGGCTGATTTTAGAGGAATATTTGTATGTTTAAAAAATCAACACTTAGAAACTTTTTCAGCAAAAAGCAGGCAATGATATCCTATGGAAGGAAATTCAAGTTACTGGTAAGTACGGTTAAAATTACTTTTGAGGATCAGTACTGGGCTGAAAGATGCAGCACTGAGGTCTCTCCTGATAACAGGTGAGTAAATCGGAATTCGTATTTCGGCTGATTTTAGAGGAATATTTTAAAGTTCCAAAACTGCACACTTAGAAGAATTTCCAAGTGAAACCAGTCAATGTTAGCCTATGGAAGGAAATTCAAGTTACTGGTAAGTACGGTTAAAATTACTTTTCAGGACCAGTACTGGGCTGAAAGATACAGCACTGAGGTCTCTCCTGATAACAGGTGAGTAAATCGGAATTCGTATTTCGGCTGATTTTAGAGGAATATTTTAAAGTTCCAAAACTCCACACTTAGAAGAATTTCCAAGTGAAACCAGTCAATGTTAGCCTATGAAGGAAATTCAAGTTACCGGTAAGTACGGTTAAAATTACTTTTCAGGACCAGTACTGGGCTGAAAGATGCAGCACTGAGGTCTCTCCTGATAACAGGTGAGTAAATCAGAATTCGGATTTCGGCTGATTTTAGAGGAATATTTGTATGTTTCAAAAATCAACACTTAGAAACTTTTTCAGCAAAAAGCAGGCAATGATATCCTATGGAAGGAAATTCAAGTTACTGGTAAGTACGGTTAAAATTACTTTTCAGGACCAGTACTGGGCTGAAAGATACAGCACTGAGGTCTCTCCTGATAACAGGTGAGTAAATCGGAATTCGTATTTCGGCTGATTTTAGAGGAATATTTTAAAGTTCCTAAACTCCACACTTAGAAGAATTTCCAAGTGAAACCAGTCAATGTTAGCCTATGAAGGAAATTCAAGTTACCGGTAAGTACGGTTAAAATTACTTTTCAGGACCAGTACTGGGCTGAAAGATGCAGCACTGAGGTCTCTCCTGATAACAGGTGAGTAAATCGGAATTCGTAGTAAGGCAGATTTTAGAGGAATATTTGCACAATGGTGAAGGGAGGGGGCGGGGCCTGAGGTGACATCTGTGCAATTGCGCCCCGTGGCGCGTTTTAAGTTGGGGGATTAAGTCCCCTTGAATCATGAGGTTCCCTAGGGGCCAACTAGCCCACCATGAACCTCCAGTATGCGCCAGGAGGCTGCGTTGCAGAGACGTGTAGAGAGGCCACACCCCTTTTACACCTCTCTGCAACGCAGCTCTGTGGTGCTTTCTGGATGTACCTGTTGGGCTAGTTGGCCCCAGAGACCCTCAGGATTGAAGGGGATTTAATCCCCATCTTAAAACGCGCCACGGGGCCTGTTTGCACACATGTCACATGAAGCCCCGCCCCTCCCTTCACCACTGTGCAAACGCGCCCTGTGGCGCGTTTTAAGTTGGGGATTAAGTCCCCTTGAATCCTGAGGGTCCCTGGAGTCCAACTAGCCCACCATATACCTCCAAAAGCACCACAGAGCTGCTTTGCAGAGAGGTGTAAAAGGGGCGTGGCCTATGTACACGTCTCTGCAAGGCAGCCCCTGGCGCATACTGGAGGTTCCTGGTGGGCTAGTTGGCCCCCAGGGACCCCCAGTATTCAAGGGGAATTCGTTCCCCCTCTGCAAACGCGCCAGGGGCGCGTTTGCAGAGTACTGCAGGGACGGGGGCGGGGCCTCCGGCACGATGCCGGTCGTTTTTTTTGTCGTTTTTTTTTTTTTTAATGGGAGGGGGGCTGCGTGGCCCCCTTCCCTTGCCCACTTTTGGCTCCGGGGACCCCATCCCCCGGGGCCTGAGCATTTTTTTTTTTTTTAAATTTAAAAAAAACGGGAAAGGGGCCGCGTGGACCCCCTTCCCTGGGCCTGTATTGGCCCCGGGGACCCCATCCCCGGGGCATGGCCTCGATTTTTTATCTTTGGAGGGGGCTGCGTGGCCCCCTCCTCAGGCCATTTAAGGCCCCGGGGACCCCATCCCCGGGGCCGGCCTTTCCCTTATTTTTTTTTTAAAAAAAATTGAACTTTGCGGAGGGGGCTGCGTGGCCCCCTCCCGGGCCACTTATGGCCCCGGGGACCCCATCCCCCGGGGCCTGGCCTCACGTTGGAGACTGTGGGGGTCCCCAATCCCCCCACAGTCCCAGCCGGCTCCCCGCCTCCTGCGGAAGCCGGCATTGCTTTTCCACATGGGGAGCAGCTAACATGCTGCTCCCCATGTGGAAAGCAATTGGTTTGCATTTTGAAAGAGAGAGCAGGTTTCCTGCTCTCTCTTTCAAAATGCAAACCAAGTTTGCTATGACAGGACGGAGCCGCGAGGCTCCCGCCCTGTCATAGCAAACAGCAGTGTCCCGGGGGTAGGCACCCCGGGACACTGCAGGAGCCGGCCCTGGGGGGTGGTGGTCCCCAGGGCCATCAAGGGCTCCAGGAGGGGGGCCGCGCGGCCCCCCTCCCATTCAGTGCACAGCCCTGGGGAGGTGGTGGTCCCCGGGGCTTGGGGGTCCGTAACGGACCCCCATATTTAAATGTTTAGTGCCCCGGGGAGGTGGCGGTCCCCGGGGCATGTGGGGGGGCTGGAGCCCCCACACAGGTTTAAAAAAAAAAAAAAAAAGAAGCCCCGGGGAGGTGGCGGTCCCCGGGGCTGCGGGAGGGCTCAGAGCCCTCCCGCCATCATTTTTAAATAAAGCCCTGGGGGGTGGCAGTCCCCGGGGCTTGGGGGGCCTTAGAGGCCCCCCTACATAAATTAAAACCCCCCCACCATGCCCCCGGGACTTGGGCCACCCGGGGGCCAATTAACATCAAAGCGCGGGAGACCGCGCTTCGATTTTTTTTTTTTTCGGCAGGATCCGCGCACCCTGAGCGCATCCTGCCGATTTAAAAAAAAAAAAATAATAATAATTTTTGCCCAGGGGGTCCTTGTGGGACCCCCTGAGCAGACCTAGGGGGTCAGGGTGTTTCTACCCTGCCCCCTTTGTGCATTTTGCGCACTTGTTTCTGTCCCTCGGTTCTACCGAGGGACAAAATGGCTGCCAACACTTCCTGATTTGGAGTGTTGACAGCCAATTAGCATGCAGCTCGTGATCGGGAGGGTGCGCGAATCCGACGCGGCCATAGATATATATGTACTTTTACTTTTGATTTTCTCAGCAACTACTGAACGGATTTACACCATTTAACAAAAAGGGTTCTTTCTGAACCAAGAACTACGTCTTTGCCAAATTTGGTGTAATTCCGTTCAGCAGTTCGGGCTGTAGCCGTGTCTAAAGTTTCCTATGGAAAAATGAATGGGGAAAACGCGTTTTGGGACCCCCCTTTTTTCTCGGCCCCCGCTTGACGAATCACTCCGAGACTTTCAGGGTAGGAGCGGACCGGAGCGCCCCACAAAGTTTGAAAATTTTGCGAAGATACGTCAACCGGCAAGAGAGTTATTTCAAATAGAATGTCGCGGATTTCCTATGGAAAATAGGTTCTAACTATAACTATCTACTGGCGACCGCCAGTAGATAATATATATATAGAGATAGATAGATAGATAGGTAGATAGATAGATAGATAGATAGATAGATAGATAGATAGATAGATAGATAGATAGATAGATAGATAGATAGATATCAACCGCCCCAAACCACCTTTCCCTGTGCACTCTTGTACGGGTGCCTGATAGCGCGAAGGTGAACCTGAGATAAATATCACTACTCCGTAGTTACTCCAAAAAGGAATCGGCACTCATGGGGGTGAATTCATTCATTTTAATGAAAAATGTGCAAAGTATCCCTGATTGTTCCTGTCGCCATCTTGGTGTGACTAGCGGCACATTGTATAACATATCGCTTTCCAGCAAATTATGTTTACGCGCACGAACAGAGTAGAAGAAATTAAAACTAATAGTTCTCCCTATATGGGCTATTATATCCTTGACTAAGAAACAGTCACATAATTCATTTTACAATACACGATGAAACATACTTATATAAGCAATATCTTTTAACTGCGATGATTAAAAACTTTGAAATCCATATATCGCTCTGGATGGGTATCATACCATGGCTAAAACTATCGCAAAAATGAATCGCACCGGTGCAAGAAAAATATATCAAGTGTATTAAATGTAGATAAAAACAATGCAAAATACAATGCATTGCCCTGAATGGGCTACTTACATTCAATTATTAGGTTCTGTCGATGCCAGTCTGAGATATTAAAAACATTATTTTGCCCTGGGTGGGGGTTCATATCTCACCAAACTGCATCACCTGTATCTCTCTGCTGCAAACAAACATATGTTACATATTTTCGATAAATATTGAAGTGCAAGGTACAAAATTTAGCCCTGTATGGGCAACTCCTTAGTCATAGGCTTACAGTGATCCAATCCTGCCCAAATGGGCTTCTAGCTTACTCCATGCATGCCTTTTACCATTCTTAGCTAATTAGATCATAACATTTAAACGTCCATAATAATGAGGCAAAAAGAAAAAATCAAATCCATGTCAAGCTATTACATGCCAACAAAAACTTCACACTTCACTTGTAAGGCAATCAGGACATAGTTCTACGGTTTTGTGCGAGTAAATTCAGAATCTAACTAAAAGTCCCTGTAACCTTTGTGTTTTTCAGTGAATTTCTATGTTTTTTGGGGGGGTTTTTTCAAAATACTTTATTGGTTTTCACAAGGTATACAGAAGGCGTAGAGCCGGGTACGCAAGGATATCCAAGGCAAAATTTTACAGTTACATTCATAATGTGAGTTGGTGCGCCTTAATGGGTAAACTAGCCTACCTCAGCCAACAATGGCAACCGATAATCAGAACAGGCAAAGGAAAGGAGAAAGGGAAGAAAAAGGAAAAGAAAAGAGAAGAGAGAAGAAAGGGAGTCAACTACGGTTAGGCGAACTGTAGCATCGCATTTTGCATATCTATACACATGATTGCACAAGATAGACAGAGAACGTTATTGGCAGCTTTACATGACATGCCGGGCTGGTGGGTGTGCCTATGAGACATATCTCTAGAATACATTTATACAGAAGGAGCGAAGTAATATGATTCCTTGGTGAGGTCTTTATTCATGGAGGTTCAAAAGAGTCTAGAAATGTGTCTAGATAGTTCCATAGAGTCCTGGTTGACGGTTTCCATGGGGAGCTTTGTAACGCTATGTTGTCTGCCCCTCTGAGATGGAAGCTCTTGGAGTCTTGGTCACCAAAATTCATTACGTGGTGGGGCAGAATAGAGACTATCAAAATGATGATCAGCCCGATGGTTAACTATCTATCTCATCAGTATGCTCCCGCTCCTTCTCACTGACGACTTCCACCGCAAACTAGATCTCATTTCTATGTTTTTTTAGCAGCACGTTAATATATAACCAGCATCGGACACAGCCTTTGGCTGTGTGCAGCAGGAGTTTAGCCGCAGGGCCTGGCCTCTTCACAAAACTTTCCCCAAAAATGTATATTCACCTCAGTTCTGTCCTGGAAAGTTTATGGGTGATATGTCAAGTGTAAGCCGAGAAAAAAGGGTGTCCTAAAACATAAAATCGCAATGCATTTTCCATAGATTTCTTTCAAATGGGCTACAGCAAAAACTGCTGAATGGAATTACACCAAATTCGGTAGGAAGCTAGATCTTGGTACACAGAATGTGCTTCCTGTAATTTGGTGTGAATCGTTTCAGTAGTTTTTGAGATATTAAGAGTAAAAAAATAATTGTATATTTTGCCAGTTGGGCTCACAAAAGTCTCAAAGACTCGCGTGGGAGCACCGATTTAAAAATAGAGCATGCTGTTTGGCCAAGGGAGCTTTATTTCACATGGAGCATCGTGCTCCCACAGGAGTCACACTCCTATGAGAGTGAGCTCTCTGATTGGCTGCCAGGAACATTAGAAAAATGTTGCTGGCAGATATTGCAGGACTCGAGGACTTAGTCCCATGTCCTGAAGTTGTTAAACCAGAGTGACCCCCCGGGGCAAAAAAAGAAAACAAATGGCAAAAATTACTGCGATCCCATGAGGCTCTCACGGGATCCTAAAAAAAATGGCAACCAGGTCACATTTATTTAGTATAAGCCCCGAGGAGCCTACCCCCATGGCTGTGTTTAGAAAGATGGGGGGCTGCATGGCCACATTCATTTTTCCATAGGAACTTTAGACAGAGCTACAGCCCAAATAGCTAAACATATTTACACCAAATTTGGCAGAAAGCTAGATCTTTGTCCAGAAAAAAGTGCTTTTTGTGTTTCGGTGTAAATCAGTTCAGTAGTATTTAAGAAATGAACGGCAAAAAACGTTGCATATATCACGTTGTGCATCCTACACAGATCCTTCACGATGGATTTGAGAATCCAACAGGCATAACTGGCATTGGTATTGGCTGGCCGCAAGTTAAACAGCAAGTTTCGGCCACCATCTTAGGACTCAGGGACTCGGTCCCTGTGTTGTCTGAAAACTTTTCAAAAAAGGGGAAAGGGGCAGGGGAGATATGCCCAGATCCACTGGATCGGTTTAGGTTGTTGGGAAGGGACCCACCTCTATAGTTGAACATGTTAAAGAAATTATTTTTTTGATCACATGTGGATTTGCAGAGCCAACGCGCCCCCCTGAGACTTTGCGATGGATCTGTGGATCCATATGACTGTTTTTTAAAGAAGACACACACACAGACACACACAGCCACTCACAGAAATGCGCAATCCCATACTCACATAGTAACTACCACCCACACAATCCTATACACATACATAGATATATGTTCACAACCCTACACACACAAACCCTCACCCACACAATAGCGCACACACACACACGTACACACATACTCACCTACACATATTTACTCACTCTCACACACAGTAACACACACAATCTCATATATACAGTCACATACACACCACACAACCTCAGAGTGAGAGATAAACATAGCCCCCTCCCTCAAGACACATAAACACCCCTACACACAGAGCCATACTCACCCTCACAATCCCATATACACAGTCAAACAACTCCATGCAATCATGTACACAGAGATATGTGTACACAACCCTCACACACATACTCACCTACACAACCCTAAACAACCAACCCCACCCAGAGTAACACTCACAGAGGATGTGGTATAACGGCCAGAGCTGTCAACATGGAACTGGGGAAGCAGGTTTGAGTATCGACATCGGCTCAACACCCAGTTATTCTGGGCAAATTATTTGGGGCCTGATTTAGATCTTGGCAGATGAATTACTCCATCACAACGGTGATGGATATCTCATCTGTCAAAATATAAATTTTATAGGATATAATGGGATTTATATTTCAGCGGATGATATATCTGTCACATAGGATGTGACATAACGGCCAGAGCTGTCGACTTGGAAATGGGGAAGCAGGTTTGAGTATCGACATCGTCTCAACACCCAGTTATTCTGGGCAAATAATTTAGGGCCGGATTTAGATCTTGGCAGATGAATTACTCCATCACAACGGTGATGGATATCCCATCTGCCGAAATATAAATCCCGTAGGATATAATGGGATTTATATTTCAGCGGATGGTATATCTGTCACCTTTGTGATGGAGTAACCCGTCTGCCAAGATCTAAATCAGCCCCTTAATCTCCCTGTGCCAAACAAAAAAAAATTAATGTGTCCTTGTCTAATGGAACTGGTGGTCATGTAAACCACTCCAATACATTTGGGTCAAGTTCGTACCATAAAACTTTGCAAACAAAAATTCCATACACACAGTCACACACACACCCACACATCCACACATACTCACTTTCACTCACACACATAAACATCTCACACACATGCTCATCCACACAACAACCACACACACAGAGACTTACACTCACCCTCACAAACACACACAGCAACACACACAGCCACACAACCTCATATGCACATATTCACACACACACTCACAGAACCTTAGACACTGATATATATAGAACCCTTCCCCACAACACACACAACACCTAACACACACATTCACACACACACACACAAGTGCACATACATGCACACAGTTAAACAACCCCAGATACAATCCCACACAATCAGTGAGACGTTCATTCACACATACTGACACACCCACCCACTCGGAAACACACAGCCAGAGTAGGCCAGGGAAGTAAACCCCGCTCTGCCGGTGGAGTTTCCGGAGTTTTCAGCACTCCGCCAACCTCCGGCAAGTTTATCGGTGCGCTAAGCAGACAAATACACAAATCCTTCATGTGCCCTGCAGTCACGTTAAAGTCAGACAGAAAATGATATGTTGCAATTGAACAAAGAAAAAAGCATTAAAATGATGATGTCTTGCCTGACCCAAAGAAGACAGACCAGTGTACCCCTGCCCTTTTGCATCTGAAGTGCAAAAGAAACAATTGATGGACGGAATGCTGAACAATGCAAACATTCACCCCCAGTCACAAGGATCTGGGTTAAATCCATCATTCTTTTGCTCACCACACCACCCCAGTTTGGATCCAGCCATATGCAAATCAGTCTTGACCCTGTTCCTTGTGGGAACAGTCCAGCCCGAACTGCCAAGCCAGGTCCTCCCTGGACCGGAAACAAGCATCCTGGGACCGGTTTCAGGGCATCACCCTTCTTCAGCCAGGCTAGCTTGAATCCAGTGGTGTAGTGAGCACGGGACCCACGTCTGGGCATACCCTTCCCACTTAGGGCAACAAATGCAAAAGAAACAATTGATGGACGGAATGCTGAACAATGCAAACATTCACCCCCAGTCACAAGGATCTGGGTTAAATCCATCATTCTTTTGCTCACCACACCACCCCAGTTTGGATCCAGCCATATGCAAATCAGTCTTGACCCTGTTCCTTGTGGGAACAGTCCAGCCCGAACTGCCAAGCCAGGTCCTCCCTGGACCGGAAACAAGCATCCTGGGACCGGTTTCAGGGCATCACCCTTCTTCAGCCAGGCTAGCTTGAATCCAGTGGTGTAGTGAGCACGGGACCCACGTCTGGGCATACCCTTCCCACTTAGGGCAACAAATGCAAAAGAAACAATTGATGGACGGAATGCTGAACAATGCAAACATTCACCCCCAGTCACAAGGATCTGGGTTAAATCCATCATTCTTTTGCTCACCACACCACCCCAGTTTGGATCCAGCCATATGCAAATCAGTCTTGACCCTGTTCCTTGTGGGAACAGTCCAGCCCGAACTGCCAAGCCAGGTCCTCCCTGGACCGGAAACAAGCATCCTGGGACCGGTTTCAGGGCATCACCCTTCTTCAGCCAGGCTAGCTTGAATCCAGTGGTGTAGTGAGCACGGGACCCACGTCTGGGCATACCCTTCCCACTTAGGGCAACAAATGCAAAAGAAACAATTGATGGACGGAATGCTGAACAATGCAAACATTCACCCCCAGTCACAAGGATCTGGGTTAAATCCATCATTCTTTTGCTCACCACACCACCCCAGTTTGGATCCAGCCATATGCAAATCAGTCTTGACCCTGTTCCTTGTGGGAACAGTCCAGCCCGAACTGCCAAGCCAGGTCCTCCTGGACCGGAAACAAGCATCCTGGGACCGGTTTCAGGGCATCACCCTTCTTCAGCCAGGCTAGCTTGAATCCAGTGGTGTAGTGGGCACGGGACCCACGTCTGGGCATACCCTTCCCACTTAGGGCAACAAATGCAAAAGAAACAATTGATGGACGGAATGCTGAACAATGCAAACATTCACCCCCAGTCACAAGGATCTGGGTTAAATCCAGACGTGGGTCCCTTGCTCACTTTGCCACTGGATTCAAGCAAGCCTGGCTGATGACGGCTGGAATGCCAGAAACCGGTCTAGGATGCTTGTTTCCGGTCCAGGGAAGACATGGCTTGGCAGTTCGTGCTGGACTGTTCCCATGAGGCACAGGGTCAGACTGATTTGCATATGGCCATGTCTGAACTGGGGTGGTGGAGTGAGCTAAAGAATGATGATGGATTAAACCCAGATCAGTTGACTGGGGGTGAGTGTTTGATTGGCTCAAACGTTCCGTCCATCATCCCCTTTTGTATCGCTTTGTTCGCCCTAAGTTGGCGGGGGTATGCCCAGACGTGGGTCCCTTGCTCACTTTGCCACTGGATTCAAGCAAGCCTGGCTGATGACGGCTGGAATGCCAGAAACCGGTCTAGGATGCTTGTTTCCGGTCCAGGGAAGACATGGCTTGGCAGTTCGTGCTGGACTGTTCCCATGAGGCACAGGGTCAGACTGATTTGCATATGGCCATGTCTGAACTGGGGTGGTGGAGTGAGCTAAAGAATGATGATGGATTAAACCCAGATCAGTTGACTGGGGGTGAGTGTTTGATTGGCTCAAACGTTCCGTCCATCATCCCCTTTTGTATCGCTTTGTTCGCCCTAAGTTGGCGGGGTATGCCCAGACGTGGGTCCCTTGCTCACTTTGCCACTGGATTCAAGCAAGCCTGGCTGATGACGGCTGGAATGCCAGAAACCGGTCTAGGATGCTTGTTTCCGGTCCAGGGAAGACATGGCTTGGCAGTTCGTGCTGGACTGTTCCCATGAGGCACAGGGTCAGACTGATTTGCATATGGCCATGTCTGAACTGGGGTGGTGGAGTGAGCTAAAGAATGATGATGGATTAAACCCAGATCAGTTGACTGGGGGTGAGTGTTTGATTGGCTCAAACGTTCCGTCCATCATCCCCTTTTGTATCGCTTTGTTCGCCCTAAGTTGGCGGGGGTATGCCCAGACGTGGGTCCCTTGCTCACTTTGCCACTGGATTCAAGCAAGCCTGGCTGATGACGGCTGGAATGCCAGAAACCGGTCTAGGATGCTTGTTTCCGGTCCAGGGAAGACATGGCTTGGCAGTTCGTGCTGGACTGTTCCCATGAGGCACAGGGTCAGACTGATTTGCATATGGCCATGTCTGAACTGGGGTGGTGGAGTGAGCTAAAGAATGATGATGGATTAAACCCAGATCAGTTGACTGGGGGTGAGTGTTTGATTGGCTCAAACGTTCCGTCCATCATCCCCTTTTGTATCGCTTTGTTCGCCCTAAGTTGGCGGGGGTATGCCCAGACGTGGGTCCCTTGCTCACTTTGCAACTGGATTCAAGCAAGCCTGGCTGATGATGGCTGGAATGCCAGAAACCGGTCTAGGATGCTTGTTTCCGGTCCAGGGAAGACATGGCTTGGCAGTTCGTGCTGGACTGTTCCCATGAGGCACAGGGTCAGACTGATTTGCATATGGCCATGTCTGAACTGGGGTGGTGGAGTGAGCTAAAGAATGATGATGGATTAAACCCAGATCAGTTGACTGGGGGTGAGTGTTTGATTGGCTCAAACGTTCCGTCCATCATCCCCTTTTGTATCGCTTTGTTCGCCCTAAGTTGGCGGGGGTATGCCCAGACGTGGGTCCCTTGCTCACTTTGCCACTGGATTCAAGCAAGCCTGGCTGATGACGGCTGGAATGCCAGAAACCGGTCTAGGATGCTTGTTTCCGGTCCAGGGAAGACATGGCTTGGCAGTTCGTGCTGGACTGTTCCCATGAGGCACAGGGTCAGACTGATTTGCATATGGCCATGTCTGAACTGGGGTGGTGGAGTGAGCTAAAGAATGATGATGGATTAAACCCAGATCAGTTGACTGGGGGTGAGTGTTTGATTGGCTCAAACGTTCCGTCCATCATCCCCTTTTGTATCGCTTTGTTCGCCCTAAGTTGGCGGGGGTATGCCCAGACGTGGGTCCCTTGCTCACTTTGCCACTGGATTCAAGCAAGCCTGGCTGATGACGGCTGGAATGCCAGAAACCGGTCTAGGATGCTTGTTTCCGGTCCAGGGAAGACATGGCTTGGCAGTTCGTGCTGGACTGTTCCCATGAGGCACAGGGTCAGACTGATTTGCATATGGCCATGTCTGAACTGGGGTGGTGGAGTGAGCTAAAGAATGATGATGGATTAAACCCAGATCAGTTGACTGGGGGTGAGTGTTTGATTGGCTCAAACGTTCCGTCCATCATCCCCTTTTGTATCGCTTTGTTCGCCCTAAGTTGGCGGGGGTATGCCCAGACGTGGGTCCCTTGCTCACTTTGCCACTGGATTCAAGCAAGCCTGGCTGATGACGGCTGGAATGCCAGAAACCGGTCTAGGATGCTTGTTTCCGGTCCAGGGAAGACATGGCTTGGCAGTTCGTGCTGGACTGTTCCCATGAGGCACAGGGTCAGACTGATTTGCATATGGCCATGTCTGAACTGGGGTGGTGGAGTGAGCTAAAGAATGATGATGGATTAAACCCAGATCAGTTGACTGGGGGTGAGTGTTTGATTGGCTCAAACGTTCCGTCCATCATCCCCTTTTGTATCGCTTTGTTCGCCCTAAGTTGGCGGGGGTATGCCCAGACGTTGGTCCCTTGCTCACTTTGCCACTGGATTCAAGCAAGCCTGGCTGATGACGGCTGGAATGCCAGAAACCGGTCTAGGATGCTTGTTTCCGGTCCAGGGAAGACATGGCTTGGCAGTTCGTGCTGGACTGTTCCCATGAGGCACAGGGTCAGACTGATTTGCATATGGCCATGTCTGAACTGGGGTGGTGGAGTGAGCTAAAGAATGATGATGGATTAAACCCAGATCAGTTGACTGGGGGTGAGTGTTTGATTGGCTCAAACGTTCCGTCCATCATCCCCTTTTGTAACCCTTTTGCATCTGAAGAGCATATGCAAACTTTGTAGGTGCTATGTGGAGCCTGTTCTGGACTGGCCTCCTAACATGGCCACAGAGGAGCCCCTACTCCCTCTGCGGGGGCGCTCTGGGTGGATGGCAGCCTCGTTGCCAATAAGAAGTACACATCAACCCTTAGAAGCTGTAGGCACCACTGCTCTCCCACCGGCAGCAAAAGGAGAGTGCAAGGAGTACCTGTGACCCGACATTGAGCTGGCCAGGGAGGCGGAGCAGCCAGGATCCTCACAACCGCACACATGAGAGGCCAATGGGCGAGCCCCTCACCAAGAGCAGAGTGTCAGAGGAGCCCCAAGGCATACACTACAAGCAGCTCCGCAAGGAGGTGAGGGAGGTCATTGTTCATGGGTGCCTGAGGCCCAACTGAGGGCTGTGGTACTTACACTGCAAGGTCATTTTTGTTGGAGTGTGCTAGAGAACTCCAAACTTGGGGGGGAGGCTCTGGGTGTGCAAGAAAGGTCCAGGGGATATCTTCATCTTCATTTTCTGTTGTGTATCTGGTTAAATGCAAATTACTGCATTTTCTCCACCATGGCTGGGCACAGCGGCTCACATTGCCAGAAGGGGTGCATGCTCAACTAGCAAGTATTTAGGAGCCATCCATTCTTTCCCCTTACCGGCAGAAACCCTGCTGGCTCAGTGTAACTCAAAATTCTACTGTTGGTTCCCATTCGTTACCACTGCTTGGGGGCAGTGCCAAGTGTGCCAGTGTGTTCACAGCACTACACACTATGCCCTCACAGGGAGAAGAGGGTTGGTGCTCTGTGCACTGAAGGACAGACCAGCCAGCATTCATGTTCACAGGAGTCCTGGGGCTTTTGGTGGCGGGTGGTGGCACATTCTGTGGAGAGCTGGCACTGTATACCCAGGCCCCTGGAAGTCCAAGGCAGTCCCTCTGTTTGGTAGGGCTGCAGTGTCTGTGTGGAGAAGCAAGAGGAGTTGGAGTCCACATGACAGTGAAGCAGGTGGGGTGAAGCGTTACTAGGTGAGGCCAGCTTCAGCGCCTGTTGCTAGGTGCCCTCTGTCTGCAGTGCAAAGCCCAGGAGCAGGTCAGCAGCCTCATCCCTTCTGGGGCTAGGTGGAGTCTCCTCAGCTCCTGGGCTACTCACCATGTGAGAGCGCCTCATGTACATGCGCTGCTCTCTGCTTGCCCCCTTCCTGCCCAGCAGCTGCACTGTCAGAGCAGCCTCCTTCCTCCTCACTAGGGAGCTGCTCACCTGACTCCCACTGCTCCCTATCTCATTCATGGAGGACCCCAGCCATTTGTGCAATTAGCACAACACTGAGCACTGCCCCTATACCACCAGTGCATCCTGCTAACTAGGGATGGCCACTGGATGAGCAATACTCTGCCTGCTCGCAGAACTCTGCAGAATTCAACGGTATTTGTAGATAAGTCCACAGAATTCAGTGGAGTGAAACTCTGTGACCTCCACCCAGGCCTAAGCGAGACAACCACACCCACATATACACACACTCACTCAGTTACACACATGTGTTGACACATACGCTGTCACATACACACCTACACATACGCTCCTGTAACGACATACAGACACTCCCATACAAAGATGGACATAAACCTAGTAATACACACAAACACTTAGTCACACACACTCATAAACACACAACCCCACACACACATTCAGACACACACACACACATATACCAACACAGACTTCCACTGAAATTCCTTTATACATACACATACAGAGCTGTGTGTGTATGCATACACACAGAGAGCTCCAACTACTCCCACGCACTGATGCTCACACTCACTCAAAAAGAGACACATATAACTACATGCAGACATAGACACTATTGCATACTGATGCATACTGAGTAACACAAACACCTTCACACATTCACTCTCACACACACACATTTGCAAAGACCAGAACACATACTCTCTTACACACACACACACAGACACAGACACACTGTCCTACACAATCCTCCAGACATACTTGTGTAAATATATATTTGTATTTGTTTATTTAGCCAGAACCATGTTATACCACTGGTAATGGGCCTCACAATGGCTCTGTGTTTCTGGTTAATACATTAAAAATGGGTGGATCTGATAAAAGGCTGAGTTTATAGTGTGTTCTGTACACTTTTAGGTAGAAGTGAATATCATCCTTGATGTTGTTATAGAAGATCCAGTTACCTTCAGCTGTGAAATGTACTCTGCCTTTCTGGTACACTCCTAGCATGTCGAAGTGGATATTGCTGTGGCAAATAGAGCCTATCTTATGGTCACGGTGAAATGCTGAATTTTTTTATTGACATTTCTTCTAAGTATCTCAATCTTTGGAAAAAACTCAGGTGACCCCTGTCACTTCTGCCTTTGACATATGTTTGAATATGTAAAGGCAGTGTGAGGATATAGCACCATCAATTGTGCCAATGTCTCCTTCATTTAGATTTCAGGTCCAACCCCTGTGATTATGCCCAGATTGCTGCCACCACAGTGCACAATCATGAGGTCTGGGTGCTTACAATCCAAAATGTTCTATCAATCTATCAGGGGTTGGTAAAGCGCAGCTACTCACCCGCGAGTGTCTCAAGGCGTGGGGGGGCTCAGTTGAGTGCTGGGGTCATCCGAAGAGCCAGGTCTTGAGGTTCTTCCTGAACTGGAGCAGTGGGGGGGCTTGACAGAGGTGGAGGGGGAGGTCATTCCAGGCCTTGGCTGTGAGGTAGGAGAAGGACTTTCCTCACATTCTGGTCTTGTAGATGCATGGGACAGTGGCCAGAGAGAGGGCAACTGAGCAGAGGTGTCTATTGTGTGCGTGGAAGGAGAGGCAGTTGTTTAGGTATGATAGTCCAATGCTGTGGAGGGCCTTGTATGCATGAGTGAGGAGCTTGAAGGTTATTCTTTTTTTGATAGGGAGCCATTGGAGATCACTGAGGTGTTGGGTGATGTGGTTGTGATGGCGGATGTCCAGGATCAGTCTAGCTGAGGCATTTGGGCTGGCCTGGAGTTTGTGAAGTAGTTTCTTGTTGAATGGGAGCATTGCTGTAGTCCAGTCTGCTATTGATGAGGCAGTGTGTGACTATTTTTCTGTATTTGGGTGGGATCCATCTGAAAGTCTTTCAGAGTATGCGGAGGGTGTTGAAGCAGGCCAAGCACACAGTGTTGATCTGGTGGTTCATCATGAGCGATATGATGCTGAGGTTTTGTGTATGGTCCGTGGGGGTGGGGGGTTTTGAAGGACAGGGGACCACCAGGTGTCGTACCATGTGGAGGAGGTGGAGCCAAGAATGAGGACTTCTGTTTTCTCTGAGTTGAGTTTCAGGCAGCTCTTCTTCATCCAGGCGGTGACGGCTTTCATCCCTTTTTGGAAGTTGTGCCTGGTGATGTTGGGTTCTTTGGTGAGGGAGAGGATGAGCTGGGTGTCGTCGGCGTAGGAGATGATATTGAGCCTGTGGTTTCTAATGATGGTTGCGAGGGAGGCCATGTAGATGTTGAAGAGGGTGGGGCTGAGGGAGGACCCTGGGGCACTCCGCATCTGGTCTCTATTGGTTCCGAGAGGTGGGGCGGGAGTCTGACTTGCTGATTTCTGCCTGTGAGAAATTAGCATATCCAGCCAAGTGCCTTTCCGCAGATGCCGGCGCCGTGGAGTCTGGTGGCTAGTATGCCTTGGGAGACAGTGTCAAAAGCGGCCGAGAGGTCCAGAAGGATGAGGACTGCCATTTGGCCCTGGGCAAGGAGGGAGCAGATGTCGTTGTTCTGAAGCATAGGGAATAATTGTTGCCGCTTCATACATCTGGGGCCTATCCAAATGATGTCCACTTGGGGAAATCGGAGATCTTTTTTAATGCCACAATATTTGGAATGCTCTCTGGTCCAAAAGATAAAGCGGTGCTCCACAATCCACACTGTCACCATGATGCTGATATGGAGGAACTGTATACAAGAGGAGTCAGTAGCATAATGAGAAATGTCAAAAGAGAGCATAGAAAGTGAAGAGAAAAAGGAAACAAAAACTCAGCAAAGCTTGTGGCTGGCTGATGTTTTGCTGTGGTGCAGTAATTTAGGTATTAAATAACTGCTATCTGATTTGTTTGCTCTGCTTAGAAGATAGGAAACATTTTCTGTTCCGCTTACTGTAATAGGTTTTAATTTTTACGCTGTACACTGTTTTTCAGACTTACAGAGCAGCCTAAACTTTATGAACTTTTCACCTGGATCTTGTTTCTAAGGGATGTCAAATTGGTTGCCATGGAAATGGGCTTATGGAAAGACTTATGGGTGAAGGGTGTGATCCAAATTCTAGACTTATGTTGGAATTAAAATATAAAATGGGTTTACATAGTATGGTAGTGATTTTTGAAGTGGAAGGGAGAGATTACACATAGATAACAATAGCTCATCTCTCCTTGACCCTTAGTATTATAGTGATTGTAATGGTTGTCACCGGATTCGCAGATCCATCGCAAAGTTACACCGGGGGCCACACTGAGCGCTGTGATGGCTCAACGAATCCTGACATGCAAGCTTCAAATGGTGATGCTTGCTAATGAGGACTACATACCGAGTACTTTAAGTACCGAGAGCTTATATTAAGTTCGGCCATCAAAAATGTTGCTAGAAATTGTTTTTAAAATTGCTGCTTTGGGATTGGCTGACAGGTGATAGGCAAGAAATACATATATCCCATCCATAACCTTTCCCTCTTGAGTTTATCTCTGTGTGGTGAAAACATGCAGGAGGTGAACTCTAGTTCCATTGTTGTTTACAGAAGTGTGCTAATGACAGTGTAGTATGTACCTCTTCATTCAACTATTTTGGTAGAGATGTCAAAAAGAAGTGGCAGAATGAGAAGAGGCAGGTGAAGGAGAAGGTCACCATGATAGAGGTGGTCAGAGCTCTACCTGATAGACAAACTGGAACCTGTTTCCTTCTCACCCCACTTAAGAAGGACGTTCTCTTCACCATGCACTCCCACATGCTGCATGGGCTGCCTATGAATGATTACCTTAATGTGGTGCCAAGTAATATGTGATGATTTAAACAATGATACATATGTACGATACACTGCAAATGTGATTGTGGGAGCCACTTCAAATTTGTGCTAATATTCATTGTGAGTTAGACTCTCATGTGTCTCATATTGTCTATTGCACTACAAGTCCCAGAATCATTTGTGATGGAAATAGTAACTTCCAATTTCTCATTCACAAACAGTGGCCCATCAATGCTGGTGATTTTATTTTATACTGGTACATAGCACTAGGATATGTGCCTGATTTAGCAACCATCAAAGTTGTCTTGTAGATGAAATTTAGTAAATAGGTGAAAAGTTCTACATAATCATCATTTGTTGGTATTGTCTGTTGACTTCTTATTTTTTTGCCACATACAGCCAAAGTAGATTCACCAACTGGAGCAGAGGTTCCTGCATTTGCAGGAAGCCAATGTCATGGGACATGTCAACCCATACCATCAGCACAAACTGGTACATAAATATGGCCAGAAGAGGGTCCTATTTACTACATTGTTATCAGACAACCTATTGATATATTACATAGAATCTATCAATAGTCTGAAACCTGTGAACTAAACTAGGATATGAAGTTCATTACATATGTCAACTAGAATGTTGACTAAACACACTCATATGATTTTAGGCCTGGTGACGTTGGCCAGAAAAACACAGACTAATTACTTCGTAAAAGGCTCACAGTCAGAAATATTGGATGATATGTCAACAGCATACGGTGTGTTTCTAATATCACTGTTGTCACTTATCTCCATATGCTCCGATATTTCTCATAAGTGTATCCTATTTCATAACATGTTGACTAATGAAAGAATGGCTCTGTATTTCTGTTAAATGAATACAGTATGTACCAAATTGCTTATATTGTCTCATCTAAAGAGGAGTAGCCACAACTGTGTTGAAAGTCTATACCTATGACATATACTTGTAATGTGTTTCCCATTATCCTTTGTATTGAAATATGGATATGTATGGCACATTATAGCTGCTGTTAGGACTTCCTCAGTGATCAAAAGTACACCATCCAGGGATTTGGGAGACATTCCAGCTGCAGCAGTCAGACCCCCTAACACCTGTCCATCAACTAAGTATGCTATATAGTGTTATAAACAATTGATTCCCAAGAAGTGCACAATAACCAAATCCTTGTGAAAGGATATTAGCAAATATTGCCACTTTTGTAGCCTCTGAAGTTGGCGTGTGATATGTTCTCAGCATAATCAGCAATGTTTGTGTTAAAATTTCATGTTCACATATAAATCATGCTAAACATTAATTAAGGTGTCACTTCCTTCTGAACCTGCTGGTTCGAGGACCACATCTTCTGCCACACACTCAAGGACCCAGGTTCTGCAGCTGACTTCAAGGGGGAACTCAATACCATATAAAGCTGTGGCTGGAGCTGGTGAGTTTGAATTTACATTGCATATCTGCATTTGAACACCTCAATGCTACAGTGAGAGCTGTCACATGTAGATTTACACAAACCAGGTCACAATTGAAACATCAAATAGATGCAAAGATTATTTGACCCAACCTTTGTGTTGTAGCACATGATATACTATGGCAAATACTTATCATCTTGCAACCTCTGTCTTTCAGGTGCTGAGGACAATAAATTGCTTGATGAAGCTTAACCATCCACCGGTGGAGGGCGGTGGGCAATCCAAAGAGAGAGTCCGATCCTCCTCCAAGCAGCTATGTCATGAGTCAGCGATGCTCAAGAGGAGGAGGATAAGGAGGAAGAAGATGAGGATAAAGAAGATGATCAGGTGCTGGTCATGGAAGGGGACCTGGATAATCAAGAGTGCATTGTTGGCTGACTGTGCAAAACACTGGAACCTGAAGGCCAGCATTGTGCCTCCCACTTCATCTCTGAGTAATTGCCTATTCCCAGCAGTCAGCCAACTAGCCACAGCATTTACCTACCCCAACACAATCATCAACTCCACAGACTCCTCATGTCCAGGATAGACGTGTTGCTTCTCCTACACACTCCTACCATGACTGCATCCCAGCCTTCACGCAAGCATCTGAGGGACCTAACACCACTGGTGAGGAGCAGGTATCCCCTAGGAACCATTCTCCTCCCTACAGCTTCCCATGTGCCACACCTCCCCATTCTGGCAGATGTGCAGTCGAATCAGAGCCCATCCCATGTGGAGGGGGCTAGCAGATGGTCGTGGTGGCTAGTGGAAGGATCAATTTTTGCAACAACAGGCTATTACGAGGCAGGACATTTGTGCCATAGGGGCTACTCTGTCTGACATTTCAGACTCACTACAGAAGATACAGGAAATCCCTCAGATGAATGGCAGACAGACCTGTGTTTTGGAAAGGATTGATCCAATTGGGACATGGACAAACGCACTCCCTTGTGCATATGGTAATCAGCGGTCACAAGAGTTTCTGGGTGCCTGTTGGTGAACCCTCCTGAGTGTTGAGGGCGGAACAATGTAGAAAACAAGCGCTATCTCCCCTGAGAGTAGCGTCCCCAATAGGCACTCCTTTAAATAAATTTCAAGACAATTTCATGTGAATAGTTCTTAACATTTGTGTTTAATTCTCTTTTAGCGTGATAGTATTGTTGCCATAGTATTTTGAGCTTGCATGATTATTCATTCATTTCTGCCCAATGCATTTAGGGCTTAACCCTTCATCAGGGGACTTGGTTGAAATTGATTATACGATTGCATCAGTAACTGTAGAAAATGTCTACGATAACACGATTCAATTGTCACCGAAATGACATGATGCTCATTCTAACGTGCGTCCATGTGAATGGCCAGATTCACTCACTTGTGTGGGTAGGCAAAGTGCCCGCGTCAGGGCACGGCCCAAAACACAACGTGGGTTCATCATTTTTTTCCAGGGAAAACTGACCCTTTTTTTGCAGTGTGCCTAGCTGTGGTTTTTGGACCCTAGCTCAGCTGGCACCTAGATAAGCCTAGAAACCTGTACATTTCTGAAAACTAGACACCCAGGGAAATCCAGGATGGGATGACTTGTGTGGCTTTCACCAGGTTCTGTTACCCAGAATCCCTTGCAAACCTCAAACTTTGTCAAAAAAAACATATTTTCCTCATATTTCTGTGATAGAAATTTCTGGACTCTGCGGGGAGCCACACACTTCCACCCACTTAGCATTGCCCAAAGTCTCCCGATAAAAATGGTACCTCACTTTTGTGGGTAGACATAGTGCACGCAACAGGAAATGGGCCAAAACGCAACGTGGACACACCACATTTTTACAGTGAAAACGGACCCTTTTTTTGCAAAGTGCCTAGCTGTGGATTTTAAACCCTAGCTCAGCCGGTACCTAGGGAAACCTAGCAAACCTATATATTTTTGAAAACTAGACACCCAGCGAAATCCAGGGTGGGGTGACTTGCGTGGCTCTCACCAGGTTCTGTTATGCAGAATACCATGCAAAGCTCAAACTTTGTAAAAAGAAAACACATTTTCCTCACATTTCTGTGACGTAAAGTTCAGGAATCTGCATGGATCCACAAAATTCCACTCACCCCGCATTCCCCAAAGTCTCTCAATAAAAATGGTACCTCAATTGTGTGGGTAGGCTTAGAGCATGCAACTGGAAACGGGCCAAAATGCAACGTGGACACACCACATTTTTTCATTGAAAACTGACCCTTTTTTTGCAAATTGCATATCTTTGGATTTTCAACCCTAGCTCAGCCGGCACCTAGAGAAATCTAGCAGACCTATACATTTTTGAAAACAGACACCAAAGGGAATCCAGGATGGGGTGACTTGTGTGCTCTCACCAGGTTCTGTTACCCAGAATCCCTTGCAAACCTCAAACTTAAAAAAAACAAAAAACATTTTCCTCTCATTTTTGTGATGGAAAGTTCTGTAATCTGCTTGGATCCACAAACTTCCACCCACCCCGGCCAGGAAGACGTCTTGAAGGGACTACCCAGAAGGCCCTGTGAAAAAAAAGTAGTCAATAAAGGAAAAGAACATTAAAGGAGTTGTTAAAACTTCTCAATAAATGCATATTAAGGAACAATATATGCACTGAGTCCCATTTTTGGTAGAGAAACCTCACACCCTTGCAAACCTCAAACTGTGTAAAAAAACACTTTTTCCTCACATTTCTGTGATGGAAAGTTCTGGAATCCGCATGGATCCATAAAATTCCACCCACCCCGCACTTCCCTAAGTATCCTGATAAAAATGGCACCTCACTTGTGTGGGAAGGCGTAGAGCCGTCGACAGGAAAGGGGCCAAAACGCAATGTGGACACACCACATTTTTACAGTGAAAACTGACCCTTTTTTGCAAAGTGCCTTGCTGTGGATTTTGAAACCTAGCTCAGCCGGCACCTGGGGAAACCTAGCAAACCTATACATTTTTGAAAACTAGACATCCAGGGAAATCCAGGATGGGGTGACTTGTGTGGCTCTCTCCAGGTTCTGATACCCAGAATCCCTTGCAAACCTCAAACTTTATTAAAAAAAACACATTTTCTTCACATTTCTGTGATGGAAAGTTCTAGAATCTGCATGGATCCACAAAATCCCACCCACTCCGCATTTCCCAAAGTCTCCCAATAAAAATGGTACCTCACTTGTGTGGGTAGGCCTAGAGCCCGTGACAGGAAAGGGGCCAAAACGCAATGTGGACACACCACATTTTTACAGTGAAAACTGACCCTTTTTTTGCAAGTGCGTAGCAGTGGATTTTGAACTCTAGCTCTGCCAGCACGTAGGGAAAACTAGCAAACCTATATATTTTTTGAAACTAGACACCCAGGGGAATCAATGGTGGGGTGACTTGTGTGGCTCTCACCAGGTTCTGTTACCCAGAATCCCATGCAAACCTCAAACTTTGCAAAACAAAAACACATTTTCCTCACATTTCTGTGACTGAAAGTTCTGGAATCTGCGTGGATCCAGAAAATTCCACCCACCCCGCATTCACCAAAGTCTCTCAACAAAAATGGTACCTCACTTTTGTGGGTAGGCCTAGAGCCTGTGACAGGAAATGTGCCAAAACGCAACGTGGACACACCACATTTTTTCAGTGAAAACTGACCCTTTTTTTGCAAAGTGCCTAGCTGTGGATTTTGAAACCTAGCTCTGCCAGCACCTAGGGAAATGTAGCATACCTGTACATTTTTTTAAACTAGACATCCAAGGGAATCAAGGCTGGGGTGACATGTGTGGCTCTCACCAGATTCTGTTACCCAGAATCCCTTGCAAACCACAAATTTTGTCAAAAAACAAATTTTCCTCATATTTCTGTGATGGAAAGTTCTGGAATCTGCGTGATCCACAAAATTCTACCTGCCCGCATTCTCCATAGTCTCCTGGTAAAATTGGTACCTCACTTGTGTGGGTGGGCCAAGTGCCCACGGCAGGGAAGGGCCCAAAACATATTGAGGAGACATCATAATTACCTATCACAAAACAACCTGGTTTTGCGAGGGGGGCACCGGGGATCTTGGCCCCGGGCTCGGCGGGCATCTAGGGAAACCTACCAAACCCACACATTTCTGAAAGCTAGACACCCACGGGAGTCCAGGTAGGGATATTTTGTGTGGACCCCCCAATGTTTTCCTACCCAGAATCCACTGCAAACCTCAGATTTAGCTGAAAAAATCACATTTTTCTTACATTTCTGTGTGGGAAAGTTGTGGGATCAATGGGCGGACACAAATTTCCTACCACCCAGTGTTCCCCCAGGTCTCCCGATAATAATGGTACCTCACTCGTGTGGGTGGGCCAAGTGCCCGTGACAGGCAAGGGCCCAAAACATATTGAGGAGACATCAAAATTACCTATCACTAAACAACCTGGTTTTGCAAGGGGGGTCATAGGGTTTTTTGGCCCTGTACTCGTCGGCCATCTATGGAAACCTACCAAACTTGCATATTTCTGAAAGCTAGACACCCGGGGAGTCCAGGGAGGTATGGCTTGCGTGGCCCCCCAATGATTTCCTACCCAGAATCCCCTGAAAACCTCAAATTTAGCTAAAAAATCAAATTTTCCATGCAGAATGATACCTCACTTGTGTGGGTGTCCAATGCAGAATTGGCTAAAAACTTTTTTTTTTTTAAATATAGCGCTTAGAATTCACTTAGAATTTGCTGTGCTATTCCCTTAATCCCTATGCCCCTCCCAGTCACAGGCCCTTGTCACACCAACACAAGTGAGGCATCATTTTACTCGGGAGACTAAGGGGAACGCTGTGTGGTAGGACATTTGTGGCGGCATGGTGATCCCACACAGAAATATGGATCTGGATTGCAAACAAGCTCCTGCGGGAATCCTTTGCGGCGACAACGAATTGTACCACAGTCCACAGTGCCAGCTGTCTAGAGCTCACTGAACAGCTCTTTAACCTTTGTGAAGGAGTGGCTGGACAAGCTCCCATACAATCTTTCCTGTGACCCCTAGCGTCAACAATCTCTGTCCAGGCTGATGCGGGGGCTTAGGAGGGAATGGGCCCAGCAGGCTGTAAAACTATGACATCCTGTGCAAGAGGCTCAGGTAATGTGACTTCTCTGCTGGGGGGGTGTGGGTAGGAAAAACAAAGCTACCATCGGCCGGTGTGTCCAATCTTCGAAGCATGTGTGTGCTTCTGGTCACCAAAAGGGTGGTGTGATTGTGGGAAAACAGCAGGCAAGACCTGCTCCATGGATCACCCACGTGATGGCTGGTACCCACATAGTAGACTCCCAGGAAGGCTGGTTGGGTCATGGCTAATTGATCTGTTAAATTCTGGCCTGCCTGATCAGCGCTGTTCATGAATATTCTATCTCTGACGCATAGCATTTTAAATTTGAAGGCGCAGTTGCATGCTCATATATGTTAGACAATTTTTGCGTGCTGGTGCTGCCTCATTGGCAGTGTGCCTCAATTGCAGTATTGTCAGAGGGGCGCTAGAATATGTGACTAATGCATTTTAATGCGGTGATGCGGACACTAGCATTAAAATGCGTTAGTCGAAAGCCTGATGCGGCCCTACCCTAACCCAGTCCTGAAACTGCGAAAAGTAAAATTATAATAACAACGTTATTATAATTTTATTTTTCCTGCTCAAAGAGAGCATTTGTTAAAGTTTTCATGTTAATCGCAGCGCCCATCATGAGCTGAAATTAACATGAAAACTTGAACAAATGCACACAATCACCCCCAGCCCAGCTCTATTAAGAAAAGAAATGCAGCAATATAGCTGCCAAGGTTTTAAATTGCTATGTGGGATGGTTTTAAACCTGCCTTAACACCGTTCACGTGGATCTGTATGTGAGGAAATGCACCGTCTTTTCACTTTTTTAAGCAAAAGTTTGGAGTGATATTTGGCGCTGCACCCACACGCGCGGTGTGGTTACTGGCACACATAGCTTTGGTTGCAGCGCACATAGACCTTACACTGCCGCATACAGAGGAAAAAAATTAGAGGGAACATTGCTCATGACATGTCAATGTGGAATCAATGAGTTTTGGTTTTGTCGGCATGGTGAGCTGAAGTGCATGTTGCATAACGTAGGTGCACCTGGTTCATAACTTCAACCGGTGCAGAGTGCGCATGAGAGGATTTACATGATTTCCTTAAAGAATCTAACTTGAATATTACAGGCATTAACCTTAAAACACAATGTGAAATATGCTCAATGGACCCCACAAATGTATGAAATACTTTGATCATAAATTTCAAGACATACTTCACTTTATCTGCAACAAACAAAATGCTCTTCTTGGTGAGTGAGGACACTGACTACTTTTGGAGGAAAGAATACCAAGCTACGGGTGCCCCACATATTCACATGCTTCTGTGGGTTAAAGGAGGAGGGGATACTAATGAGTCACTACTAACGTTCACTGAGCAGTATATAACATGCGAGAACCTCAATGAGAATCTTAACAAACCTCTTAGGTCGCAAGTGTTGAAATTTCAGTCCCACAGATGTGGCAAGCACTGTTGTTAGAGATACAGAATCAAAGGTAAATAATACACCAAGGGGCCGATTACGATGTCGGTCAGAAGGGCCTCCGCGGGCCTGTCAGAGGCGGTCCGTCCGACCGAACTCGCTTCGGATGTAGTTGTTCCGACTACTGCATTATAATGCCCAAAACCCATTGCTTACCAACCGACTCGGTTTCTCTGAATCCAACTGAAAAGTCAGACCGTGAAGACATCGGAAATGCCGAATGGAGCCATTCAGAGCGACTTCCAACCCCGGAACCGCCCACCTCATTACGATGCGTATATCCTACGTGCTGAATCTGTCGGGCCAAACACCTCATCAGAGCAGGCAGAAGGGGAGTATTTCAACTCCGAATCTCATAAAAACATGCTTCCTGCGACCTTTGCTGTGCAGCTATGGAGTCCATCGCGCATGTCATCCCTCTACTATACATCTACAATGAATATTACAACCCGAAACGACGCGGTTGTCGCCGCTGGTAAGTAAGACACCTTCCCCTACAGATTAATGTAATTACCCGGCTAAAGTCAATAGAGTAGAAAGTGTTCCATAGCATGTTGAGCAAGGCAAATGACGGAATGTCATCATAAGGTATCTACAGTCTGATCGGCAAATACACATTTTACTTTGGAACAGGAATGCCCATAGATACATATATGCATGTATAATTAAATAAATGCTTGAGTACACCACAGCCCACAAAGAAACATCACAGGGCAACAGAACACCAATGCACTCACAAATGTACGTACACAGAGACATATGCACTGGCACCATGCCTGCACCTACATGCATCATTTACCCAGGCAGAACCCAAATATCTGAGACGCATATAAATACGACAAGATCTCATGTCATATGAAGTCACATTGCAGGAAATGACATCATTTGCCATTATCATCTTGCCATTTTTCAAACACCATAGCAAGAAGCACATTTTCTACTCTGTATAGCTTGAAATTAACCAACAACGTGTATAAACCCCACAGGAAAATGATGTCCAAATATATGGCAGATCTACTAAGTAGCAATACAATACATCCACCCAATCAGAAGGAAAAGCTAGGTCTAGCTTGTTTACTATCTCACACCTCACTTTACCTGATGCACCAATTGTTGACATGACTCAAAACCACAAATTGACTAATACAGTGTAGCCTGGCCTGCCACTCCACCATCAGCCCAATCGCGCAGTCCCACATCTTGTGTCCTGATGAGTACAGCAGTGTCCAAGCAGGCATCCACCAAAGCCTCCGTTCTCCATTATCTCAGCCTCACCGCAGGGCATGTAGTCAGGTCTTCAAAGGGAGTAACAAACAGCATGGGATATTGGATGTGTCAGGAATAACAACATGTGAAGGATCCAGCACAGGGTGCACAGACAGAATATCGAGTTTTAAATGTCAACATACACAAATATTGAGTTGGAAATATCGTGATACAGAAATATCGACAGCAAGAATATCCTGGTCAAGAATATCGACTTTAAGGTAAGAAATATCATTTTTGAAAATATCGAAGTTATTAATATCATTTGCAAAAATATAGTTGTTTAAAATATCGATTTTTTTATTAGTATTATGTATTTTAGTATGTATTTTAAAAGTGTGTGATCTATTTTTTTGTATAAGAATTGCTTTTGTTTTTTAATATATGTGTTACATTTTTAGTAGTTATTAATTTTATGTTAATTAAATTTTGCGTTTTTTTAATTCTGTAGTGGGTTGTGGGTTTATAGGGGAATAGGGTGGGAAGTAATTTAATTATAATAAATTAATTAGAATTTTTTATGAATTAGTATTTATTTAATTTAGATTTTATAGTGTTAATTGTGGGGATTAATTTATTATTAATTAATTATTAATTGGTTGTTAATTTTTTATTAATTAATTAATTGGTTATTATGTTAATTGTGTCATTTTTTTAGGAGCGGGTTGTGGGTTTATAGGGGAATAGGGTGGGAAGTAATTTAATTTTAATAACGTTATTAATATTTTTTATATATTCATATTTGTTTAAAATATATTTTTTATAGTGTTAATTGTGGGAATTAATGTATTGATAATTATTTATCAATTGCTTGTTATTTATTATTAAATAATTATTTAATTGGTAATTAATTATGTTAATTGCGTCCTTTCTTAGGAACGGGTGGTGGGGTTTATAGGGGAATAGGGTGGGAAGTCATTTATTTATAATTAATTAATAATTATTTGTTATAAAATGGTAATTAATCATTTAAATTTATATTTGGCAATTGTGTAATTAATTTGAGAAGTGAGTTGTGGGGTTTATAGTGGTAAAGGGTGGGAAGTAAATTCTTTTAAATTAATTAATAAGTTGTTGTTAATTGATATTAATTTATTAATGCAAAATTAGGGCATCATTACGATGGCGGGCGGACAAAGTCCGCCCGCCATCGCAGCGGAATGCGGGACCGTCCGCAAGGGGTGCGGCGGTCCCGCACCTGATATTAGGATGCCACCGCGGCGGTGGCAAGCCCTAATCCCAGCATTGTGGTGGGCGGTGCTCACAGCACCACCCGCCACAATGCTGGGAATACACTCGTGTATTGGCATGCACAAGGTGACAGGCACTGCGCGGTGCCTGCCACTCTGTCCATGCCAATGCAGGGGGGTACCATAGGTACCCCCCATGTGAACCCCCCACCCACCCAACTATATGGGGGCCCGCTATGGGCCCCCAAAGGCAAAGACCACATGCCTTTCCATGGCGGCAACACCGCCATGGAAAGGCTGCTTTCCGCCGGCATCCTAATATGGATGGCGGTGTCTTGCAGACACCGCCACCATGTTAGAGCCCTTTTCCGCCCGGTCGACGAGCAGCGGCAAAGCGGCGGACGGTCTTTCCGTCCACCTGGGTCCCCACCGCCATCGTAATATGGCGGGGGGGGAATGATGTGCGGGCGGACGGGAATGGCGGGCGGATCGCCACCGCCATACGGGCGGCGGTGATCCGCCAGACATCATAATGACCCTCTAAGTTATGGAAATTGTGTAATGATTTTTAGGTGTGTGTTGTGGTGTTTATTGGGTAGAGGTTGGAAAGTAATTTAGGTTTAATTAATTAATAATTATTAATATTCATTCATTAATTGATAAATATTTATGGTAATTGTTTATTTTTATTTTGTGTGTGGATTTTGGTTTTATAGGGGTAACGTTTGGTGAGTAAATTAATTTTTATTTGTTTTAATTTGTTTTTGAATCAATAATATTTGTTTAATTGATAATTAATTATGGTAATTATGGAGGTACACTGTTTTAAAAATTTAGATGTGTGTTGTGAATAGTGTGGTGTTATAGGGTAGGAAATAAAAAGATTAAATTTATGTAACAATTAATGTTTTTGATTATAATTCATTTCTATTAAAAATAGTTATTTGTTTGTAAATTATTTTTTAATTTTTATGAAATAATATTTGTAGCTAAGTTTTAGATTTTTTTAACATTATAATATGTTTCTATCTTTTGTAGTTTTTTATTTTTTTATTTATGTTTTCTTTTTCTGTTTATTAACATTTTTGTATTGTAGTTGGGATTTTGTTTGTTTTCAATTTTGAATTGACTTCAGTGGGAATATTAATTTTTACCCTCTGCTATCCAACACTTTCCCTATTGTTGCACTCACTGGAGTGTGAATAGTATTTTTTACCCCTCCGCTATCCAACACTTTTCCTACTGTTGCACTCACTGGAGTGGGAATAGTAATATTTACCCCTCCGCTATCCAACACTTTCCCTACTGTTGCACTCACTGGAGTGGGAATAGTCATTTTTACCCGTCCGCTATCCAACATTTTCTCTACTGTTGCACTCACTGGCGTTGGAATATTAAGTTTTACCCCCCCGCTATCCAACACTTTCCCTACTGTTGCACTCACTGAAGTGGGAATAGTAGTTTTGACCCCTCTTCTGTACAACAGTTTCTGTACTGTTGCATTCACTGGAGTGGGAATAGTAATTTTTACCCCTCCGCTATCCAACACTTTCCCTACTGTTGCACTCACTGAAGTGGGAATAGTAGTTTTGACCCCTCTTCTGTACAACAGTTTCTGTACTGTTGCATTCACTGGAGTGGGAATAGTAATTTTTACCCCTCCGTTATCCAACACTTTCCCTACTGTTGCACTCACCCTCCGCTATCCAATACTTTCCCTACTGTTGCACTCACTGAAGTGGGAATAGTAATTTTTACCCCTCCACTAGCTAACACTTTCTCTACTGTTGCACTCGCTGGAGTGGGAATAGTAATTTATACCCCTCCGCTATCCAACACTTTCCCTACTGTTGCATTCACTGGGCTTGGGAATAGTAATTTTTGCCAATCCGCTATCCAACACTTTTCCTACTGTTGCACTCATTGGAGTGGGAATAGTAATTTATACCCCTCCGCTATCCAACACTTTCCCTACTGTTGCACTCACTGGAGTGGGAATAGTAGTTTTGACCCCTCTTCTGTCCAACAGTTTCTGTACTGTTGCATTCACTGGAGTGGGAATAGTAATTTTTACCCCTCCGCTATCCAACACTTTCTCTACTGTTGCTCTCGCTGGAGTGGGAATAGTAATTTTTACCCCTTCGCTATCCAACGCTTTCCCTACTGTTGCAGTCATTGGAGTGGGAATATAATTTTTACCCCTCCGCTATCAAACACTTTCCCTACTGTTGCACTCACTGGAGTGGGAATAGTAATTTTTACCCATCCGTTATCCAACACTTTCCCTACTGTTGCACTCACCCTCCGCTATCCAATACTTTCCCTACTGTTGCACTCACTGGAGTGGGAATAGTAATTTATACCCCTCCGCTATCCAACACTTTCCCTACTGTTGCATTCACTGGGCTTGGGAATAGTAATTTTTGCCCCTCCGCTATCCAACACTTTTCCTACTGTTGCACTCATTGGAGTGGGAATAGTAATTTATACCCCTCCGCTATCCAACACTTTCCCTACTGTTGCACTCACTGGAGTGGGAATAGTAATTTACCCCTACGCTATCCAACACTTTCCCTACTGTTGCACTCAATGGAGTGTAAAATGTAAGTTTAAAAACTATTAAATATTTTAATGTTTTAATTTATAATATAATGGTTTTTTTATTAGATTTTATGTTATAGGTGTATGTTTATATTTATATTTTTATTTGTATTTTTTATATATTCATAACATTTTAAAATAAATTTAAATTATTAGTTTATTTGTTTTAAAGAAAATATATGTATGTATATATTACATTTTTATACATGTATGTTTACATTTTTTACATTAAATTTATTTCTTATATTTGATAAGATGTACATTAAATCTAAAAAAAAAATTAAAGTTCATTTTATTATTTAATATATTTAACATTATTTTTTATATATATAAAAAACGATATTTTGTACATCGATTTTTTTACATCGATATTTGTTTCCGATATTTTTATACATACCATTATAAATATAGGATTTTTTTTACATCGATATTTATGACTTGATATTTGTGTATGGGGATATTTTGGCTGTCGATATTCTATCAGTGAAACCCAGCACAGATCCAGTACAGGACTCAGACAGATGAATCCCTTACATGCAATCCCTAGCATGCACCCAGGTCTGCTAGCACGCACACCACACTCAAATACATTGGGTCACAACTATCTTGGGACCCCCTATGCTTTGCCAGAACAGGCTTACATGCCCCTGGTGGACAAGTAACAGTGGGTCATTCTTCATGTTTTCAAACACATCAACAAATAAGGTCACTAGTCTCCAAACTCCACCCATGACCTGCAGGGTGTGGGTTAGGGGGCGATGCGCCGATTTAGTGTCTGTGACTCTTCACAGGAGTCCCATCTCATCTATCAGTGTGCCATGCACCAGGAAATGGCCCCCTGAAATGTCAGGATCTTCCTGTAACTGGCCAAAGGTAATGTGCTCCCAAACCCTGAATAGGTCCTCCACTGAGCTCAATCCTGTGTCTCTCCATGCTGTCAGTCCTTCCCAACAATGCCTCTATGGAAAAGTGCTAGGAAGTGTAGAATAACAGATGGAGAGTACAGGCTTATGTCCCTCAGTAGCCACAGACCCTATTAGCCCAGAAACCCAGTTTTACCAGGCTGTCAGCTCCACTGGGTAGTTGTGCTTCAGGGACCAACATTGAACCCGCCATCTCCTGTGCCCTGCATGTTGGGAACATGCCCACTTTGTACAACTGCCTCCCAGCCAAACATCACACTGGCCATTGCAGTGGTCCTGCCATATAACATTCTTTAAAAAATGCAGAGCCTAGACAGCCTTCACTCTGGCAGATGCAGCCAAAACAGAGCCACACTTATGCCACTATTACAGATCAACCCTTGCAGCATGGTGTCCAAATCCCTGGAGGTGGCATGAGGCACAGCTACCGCTAGGTGATGGCAAAAACACAAGATGAAGGGGAGCATTAACTGCTTAGCCAGTGAAATACAGCCTTGGGCTATAACTGGGAAAGTGATAAAAAAAATAACTGTGAATGTAATGAGGATATGGCCCTGCTCAGATTCACACAATGCATCATGACAGTTACAGATCCCTAAGTATCAAAAAACACGAAGCTCACGCATCACACTCTGCTCACCCACCATCACCTCTTGTGGAAGATACTCCACACAGAGGGGAAAAACACAACACTTGGCCCAGTTAACACACAAACTCGACACACTCTGCAAATCTGATTGTCTCACAGAAATATCTGGAATGGCCCTCCAGATAGACTGAATATAGAGCAGCATGTCGTCTGCATCATTGGATACTACATGTACCTCATCGCCCAGTGGAACTCACCATGCTTAACAACCCTGACAAATTAGCTGGGCTAACGGCAAGATTGTCAGGGCAGAGAGCAGTGGGGAAAGGGGACAGTTCTGACAAGTCCCCATGCACAATCTGAAAGTGGGTGACATGTCTATTAAAAAACTTGACTTGGGCAGTTGGCTTGGTATTAAAAATACATATGTGTTGTTGCAGCTGCCCTACAATGTCCACTTTTGACAGAGTGGTAAACATGTATACACAGTCAATGGTATTGAATGCCCTCACCAATTCCATCACTAAGCAGGCTACGTAGGGACACATCCCCTGGACCAGCTGCAGTGCCCTATTTTGAATATCAATGTTAAGCGTTGTGGATCTGTCCGGGATAGAAGCCTTTTGGACACCATGCACCAGATGATGTATGTGTACCAGCAGGCGAGGAGCCACTACTGTACTAAGGATTAAAAGTTGTCACAGTCATCTCTCACCATAGTCCCACAGACTACAGCTCTCATCTCCTGCCAGCCTCTAACCTTGTCTTGCTGGTTCTACCTCAAACACATCCACCTATTTCTAGCATACCTCACTCAGTCTTCAACCAGTTTTACAAGGTCCCACACTCTGATTCCCACACCCCAGCATTTACCAAAGTACACCTTGAAACAATGAGGATACTTAACGCATCCTATCCAAGAACTGCATTTGACCATAGCTCTTCCCTTCCTCTCTCATAAAATGTCTCACTTGTTCTGCCCCTATAATGTCTGAGTCTCCACTCCAATTCCAAAATGGAAACACAAGTCTTTCTCACCTCCACCTTCGTTAAGCAAGCTCAGCCCATGCAACATCAACCTTGCAAAACGCATGTGCAGCTAGGCCTCACATCCCTCCATCCACCTCCTCCCCTGTCTGTCAATTTAGTGCATGGGTGTAACACAGGCTCCTGTGGCACCTGCACAGCAGACACTTCTATGCACTCACAGTCCACTCAGCTTACCACATGTAGCACAGGGCAATCCACTAGACACAACAGCACTCCAAGTTCATCTCTGTGTGATCTTGCCAAGCATCAAGCATAGCTCAAACGTACTCTATTGTCATCTATATTCAAATCACAACATACACACATATCATATGCTCAACTACAAATGATGTATGGGTAAAATTGGATAGTCCTAGCTTGTACAGACAAAACAATTGTCAGTGGTAAAGTGTGCAGACATCCAAAATCTCATTCATTCTCCACTCTTCGCACTCAGTCGTCACCCCTGTTGAGCAGTGCCCATTGTGCTATGATGCCATGATGGCTGTCAGACTACAGTTGTGAGGGCGTACCATAGGATTCCCCGATGTTCATCCAGGCAGGGGCAGGTTGCGGTCACATCCATGGCACCCTCAAGTGATGTGGCCACATGCTGTAATGATGACGATGCATTGTGTACACTGACTGAGGGGTGAGAGCAAATCAAGTGTGGCATGAAAAGAAACTCAGATTAAACATACTCATTCCAGTCTGTAAACTGAAGGGCGGCTGTTTGTGCAAAAAACATTGACATCTCAGCCCATTCCTAAGAGTCCCAGGTGAGGGGTGTTGTGCGTTGGTTGTGCATCAGCCTAATGCATTATCCAATTATCAAAGGAGGGGTCTGTTCACCTGTAGCTCATAACAGTGGCAGGCCACTAAAGTCAGTGATCTGTAGCCGGGCACTGTAGTCCTTAGCATTTGTGAGTCCCTGGGTAGCTGTCCACGGGCAGCATCAGCCCCGACTGGAACACAGCATCCACCTTGAACTAAATCCACTCTACGCCACTCCTGTTACCAACAACTGAGGTTTAGACTGCTTGCATGAACTGAGCCAAGAAGAAGATTGTTGCAGTGCATTGTCAAGCTGAATAGGTATACCTTCAGCTGTGTCACATGAGGGGGCTAGAAGGGGCATTGGATGACCAAGCACAGACAAATGTCGTTCACTCAGAATGTACTAACATGACTTCACATAGCCTAGCATTACCAACAGGTCAATTTGATGTACAATCAAAATTCCCTTTGAAAGGAATAGAGTTTGGCTAAATGTCTGAAACATAAATGACACACAAAGAAAATACAGCACCCAGCATTGTCCCTGAACAAGTAGATGAAATATTTTGGATACAACAAGCACAATCCACTTCTGATAGCATTGTGAAAACTCCTAATCCATATGTAGCTAGGTCACATGTGTGTCAAATAACACAGCCTTTGGCAAATACAAACTGTATGCCATCTTAGGTAGAATGTTAGGCGTGTCATATCCCACCTCAGAATAAACATATGCCTGAAACAACAACATTTAGAAATAGTGCCCATATGTAAAATGCACTAGCAAGTTGCTCAGTTAGGTGGACACATCCTCATGATACACATCCCTATGACGACACACAAACAACCCCTTGTCAAACTAGAATACACAATAGGTTTCATCAAAGGAACAACATAAAGCTTGTCACAATGCAAAAAAACAAGTAGAATAAACAACAAAACTACAAACCTGACGTACCACGTGTTGTGTCTTGGTCACAGTTAGCTTGTCACACATCCTCTCTCTTCGTGTAGTTCCTAATGATACATCGGATCTGTGCGTTTAGACAACATTAACTAAGGGATTGGTGTCTAGACTGATTCTAGACACCCCAAAGGATATGTTAGCCTTTAGACCAGCTAGCTCACAGTGCCACCATAAGCCCCCTAACCTTACCAAGGAGCAAATAATTTCTGGCAACTATCGAGCATGACAACCCTTGATCCTTCAGGGATTGTGGAAACAGTGTACTACCTTTCTCTCAGTCTCTTGTGCTCACTTGGTCTCAGAGAGATACACAGAATAAACGATGGGGACGTTTTCAGTAAACATTTTGTGAACCAGCATCATTCTAGTATAAAACATGTTTGCTGCAACAATCATTAGACAGAAACAGATATATAAGATTACAAGCGACGACAAAGTAAATAAAAGATAGAATTCTACCATGGTGCTAAAACAGTAAATATATGCAGGCATATCGATACATGAAAGTAATCAAGCGTACTCCCAAGATGCAAACCCTACCTAAGTGTACCTAAGTATACCCAGCATGTATGTGGGTGTAAAGCCAAGAATCCCCTAGGAAAAAGCTAACCCCATTACTTGATGGGAGAGAATGAAGGACCCCGTCTTGGTCTCGAGTTGGACACCCCACAAGGGATGTCAGACCTCTGCGTGCTGGAGCTTCTGCATGCAGGGATCCCAGCGTCTTGTGTCAGCGTGGAAGCTTCTCCTCTGGTTACCCAGCGATGATGTGGTTCTTTCATACCCAAAAGGTATCCTTTGGGGTTCTACCTAGATATGAAATGGCTTGCCATTATGTATAGTGGACCTGTCATCCAAGGATGGCGATAGCGGTGACTTTTGTACAGAGTTACTATACAGAAGATGGTAATCCTGCTGTGTACTTCCTGGGCAGAGGATTTAGATATGATACTAAGAATCCTCATACATAATAAATTAAGCCAGTTTCGGAGAAAACTGATCTACATTTATTCAGCACATAACTAGGTAAAAGGTCAGTGCCAGAACTGTTATGCAGAGCAAGGTAGGATGAATGTAGGTAAAAGGTCATGTAGCTACTGAGGCCTATATTGGGGTACATTGGGGCTCATAACACTCTGGCTATGAAGACACACTCAAATTCACTTATCACATAAATACTCTTTGAAAATCTTGGAGAACATACTGCAAATAGCATCAGACTGGGATAGACCATACATCCCCATCCCTCTGCTTACCATACTCTGGTCTGGTGCATCATATTTGTGGGTGTAGGAGCAAACGCACAGCTATGAGTGCCCAAATATACAATCTAATTGAACATCGCGTGATGTGGCTGAAGTTTATTTGGCAGAATTGGGAAAGGGCCAGACTCTCACACTCTAACTGTGGCATAAGGCCACAATGATATGTACATTACCATGCTAGGTACTGTACAACTCTACAATAACAGCATGTCATCACTAGCATTCTAATTGTGTGACAACCATTCATGTACCATATGCTGTGTACACATCCAACTAACACATACAGCAATTGTGTCCCTGTTAAGACAGTAAAACAATGTAACTTCTTGAGACATGTCCTGCACACACACACCATCCACATAATGTGCACAAACAAAATCAGGATGTCATGACTGACATCTAATTGTAAAGGCCCTGGACAATACAGACCACAGACTCCTTGCCTAACAGGACTAGCAGCAGAAAGTGGAGTCCTGGAAGGCAACAGGGTCGGGACACTGTCAGAACAATGCCTACCTTACACTCACCTTATTTGCTTTATTCAGCAAACAAGTTTCTTGTAAATAAATAAAAAAGGCCAATGGCCTGTCCAAATGAGTTCTGCACATGGCCCGCAAAGTTCTTGGCCATCATCTCTTGCCTGCACTTCTCCTGCAAAGGGACACCTCCCACGTGAGGGGCATCTAGGGGGCAGGTCAGGCACCATGGGGACAAGACTAAGGAGGAGTGGTTTGGGTTTTGGGGTGGATGAAACCAGGAGGGGGTGGGTCAACTGCAGTGATGGGGTCAAATGGGGGGTAGGTCAACTTCAGTGGGAGGGTCAGATGGAGGGGGGGTGGGTCAGATGAAGGGGGTGGGTCAACTGCAGTCGGAGGGTTAGACTGAGGGGGCAATGGGCTGGGCTTGACGAGTTTTGGGATCCTGTAATAGTTAAAGGTCTGCAAGGGAATAGGAAGGGCAGGATCTTTCTTGGGGCGGGATTTCTTGGGTGTGGAGGTACTGGGCTGAGATATTGAAGTCTGGGTTTCAGGAGGGGGTTGGAACTTTTTGGACCAGGGGATTTACTTTTGGGTGAAGCTTTGGGGGACTTGTTTTTGGGTGGATGGGGGTGTAGGGGCTGAAGTGAATGGCAGGGGCGGCAGGGTCTTTTCTTTCTTTTTTGGAGGGGGTGGGTCGTTTTGGTTAGGGACGAGGTCAAGGGCAAAGAGGTGGAGTTTCTGGGCATAGTTGGTATGAGGAGAAGCAAGGGTGTCTGTTGGCATATCTGTAGTGGTGAGTGTGACATCTGTCTTGTGAGTGTGCATGCGTGTGTGTGTGTTTGCCCTTCTGTCTGTGTGTTTGTGTGCTGCGTGTGGCTGTTGAGGTGGATGCATGCCTATGTTTGCGTGTGCTTGGGTCAAGGAGGGTAATCGGGACTGTGGATGGGGAAGAGGCAGGAGGGGGTGAGGATCCAGGACACTGTTGCCGTCAGTGTGGAGGCTAGAGCCTAATTGGATCCCTGTAGGACAGACATGTCCGAGTGAATGCCCTCCAGGAATGATACCATTTGTGTTAGATGATTGGTATGTACCTGGAGAGCATTCAGCATTGCTGTCTGGCCCACAGAGATCTGCCTTAGGATGTCGATGGCCTCCACACTCAGGGCAACAGGGGAGGCCGAGGCAGGGGGTGAGGTGCCTGGCACAATGGAGACGTCTCCCCTTAGAGGGGAGCAGCCATGGACAATGGGCTGGGGATAAGCTGGGATGGTGAAGATGGTAGGGGTGGTGGTGAACTTTGATGTAGAGGATCCAGTCCCTGGGTCATCCACCACCACATGGGAGTCCTCACAGGAGCTTGAGCTTGTCATCGAGCAGACAGATGTTATGTCTGATGTGCCCTCAGTGAGGCTCCCCTCACCCTCCGTGCCACTGATTCCCTCTTGCTTAGTCTCAGCACCGGAACCACTCTGGCTAGCTGCTTCCCCAAGTGCTGTGGTGCTGTCTCCTCTGCTGGCCGGTTTGGATGCTGTGAACAAGAAATGAATTGAATCACATGAGTCATCCAAATATACTTGACACATGAGTTTCATCACAACTCTTCTAAGATTACTCAACTACATCAATTGGACTTGTGGGTGAAATATTTTATACTGTTCTGTAAATTCCACATGTTGGTACTCAAGTAAACCTATGCTCCCTCTTACATGATGCCAGTGACATTGGGTGTAGCAAAATCTGATTCCTCATCCACAATGTGGACTACATCACTATGTACCAGCTGATGTATTGTCTTTCGGAACTGATGGCCTTGCACCATAACATACCGGTCTCATCTAATTCTAGGGAGGATAGACATCACAATGGGAATGGGAGTCACACAATTGATTTGAGCCATGGTATCCATTCTGCAATCTCTATTCATCTACTTGGGAACCTTAGGTCTAGTGTTACAGGTCACATACCTTTCTTGTCACACATCATTGCATAGGCCATATCACACAGATCATATTGATTGTGCTCATAAATCCTGTAGCTTACATAGTTGTTTGTCAGGTCACACATCTAACTCTCATCGTGGAAACACCAAGGTAGTAGGCATAGCTACGGAGAAAGGTATGTGGCCCAAAGGCTGTGTCATTTATGCACAGTGTTAGGAAGATTAATCAGATTGTTGTCCACATTGGAAACATTTTATCAGTTTGCCATGTAAATACAGGTCAGCACACTGCCAAGTCCAATGACTGCATCTTCCCAATGCTTCATGTGGATCACTATGCCACTGGGCTGTCTGGATGCATTGTATGTACAGACCATTAGTTCTGATCATCTTACTTGTAAATTTATATTCAACACTTCGTGCTGTTTTGTCAAGACTGCAGAAGTCCACATTTGTAAAGGCCAAGTCTGAATGTCCCTCACTTCTTTTTGCCATCGTGCACACTTTGTACTGCTTAAATGCTATTGCTTTTCATCTCAGTTTTGTAAAGCACTTCCAAATGATGCTCATGTGACATCTCTGAATCTAACAGTAAGGCAACCAAAGCATGGTTTAAAAAGCATCAGGTATGACCAGTCAAGAGCATTTACACACATGAGACCCATTATGAATGTGTATCTGACATCATCCCTTACAAGCAAAACCCTGTTTCCACCAGTGACCTACTTTGTTAGTCACTAAATGGCACGTGTTGTCACTATTTCAGAGCCTGAAACATGGACTCACTCTTTGTAATGGAGAGGATGGAATCAGCCACCAAAACATGTTAAAGGCCAGTGTGACAGGTGGCATGATTTACCAAAGAAGTAATGTGCCCATGGGATACAATTGAGTACACTGGGCACCAGTGCAGGGACCTGACTTTGGCGCATTGACCTATCAGTACTCACCAAGCACTGAACATAAACTTTACCTGCTACCTGGATGTATAGCATGGATTTCACAGTTGAGTGCTCCAACATCAACGTACTTCACAGAGTTGGTGTGACTACACAGAGAACAGTCAAGACATTTGTCAAAGAGCTTACACATGTTGAGCACTTACAATAGTTCTGAAAGTTATCTCCATGCACATGTTCTTTGCATGCATTCAGATTACAATAGCATAGCACAACTGTCAATACCCTGACCATTGTATCCTCACATGTCCCAGATGAAAAGGGCATAACCATGCATCTACTTAGCCTTGTACATATGCATTTTTTAACACTAAACTGTGGTTTGGTGTGTCTTACAACCTGAAAAAGGGCCCACAAGCTAAGATTCTTGCACATGCATGGGTCAATATGTTGTGCAACAAGGTACATACTCACCCCCTCCTTGCTGCTATCAGGCTTTCAACTGCCCATCCAGGTCAGGGAAGACCCCCGCAAGGATGAGGAGCATGTGGGGGGTTAGGGTGCGGCACGCGCCCCTCTTGCCTGGAGGTGACAAGCCCAGCTAGACTCTTGCAATCTTCTTGGTCAAGCCTCTCAAGTCCTGCCACCGTTTACTGCAGTGGGCACTGCACCGATTGGTGACCCCTATGTAGCGCACCTTCCAGGCGATGGTCCTCCATAGCTTGGCCTTCTGATGGGAGTTGACCTGTAAGGATGACATGGCCACAGGCCCTTAGTTCATAAGCAACATGCACAGAGACAAGTACTGGAACACAGAGGTCATGAGCAGCTTGACCACATTGTCTAAAGGTGTGAAAAGTGGCATTCTATGCACTTCACCAGTGCCCAATGATGACTCTCTCCCATGAGAACAGTAACATGATGTTTACACTATACATACACTTCCACAGCAAGGTACTTGCCCAGAACAGTTATATACACACTTTGAAACTTTTCAAACATCAGTTTACATGCTTGTCTATGAGATTCATAATGCCAGTAGTGCATGGTTATTGCACATGTCAAATGACAATGCGGTGTGATCATCACTCACCTGCTCCTCTGCTGTGCCATAGAGCTGGCTGTAGAGAGGTAGGAGCGTGTCCATCAGCATTTTGTTCTCCTCAGCTGTGAATGCTGGTGCCCTGTGCTCTCCAAAGCATGCCATTATATCTCCCAGAGGATGTGGACAGCAGCAGAGAGATGGGGAGGTCCTGGAATTATGCAGTTAACGCAGGCAAGTGCAGTCTCTAGGAAACCGACAGACATATCTAAACTGCAGAGGCGGTCTTCAGTCCATTCGGCCAAAGCGATTCTATCCTTCGACAACAGTGACATTTCTACTAAATCCCGCTCGCTTTATGGCAAGCATTAAAGCGGTCTCAGATTGGATGACAGAAAATTTCCTCCAACTAAATGCCAAAAAGACAGAGATTATGCTTTTTGGCAGTGCCCAAAAGCTCTGGTCTGCATAGTGGTGGCCTTCTAATCTAGGCACAGATCCGGTTCCCAAGATGCTGTTTAAGAATGTAGGTGTCCGATTGGATCAGTGTCTCACAATGAAAGATCAAGTAAGAGCTACCATCAGTACCTGTTTTCACATGATAAGTCTTTTGCGGAGAGTATTCCAGATCCTTCCACTGGAGGTACGGAAAACATTGATTCAGGCGCTAGTCATAAGTCACCTGGACTATTGTGATGCACTATTAGCGGCCCCAAATGAAGCTTTAATGAATGAACTTCAAGTGGTCCAGAATACTGCAGCTCGTTTGGTACAGAATATGCCACCCAGAACATCCTCATGGCCTCTTTTGCGACAGCTACACTGGCTCCCAATACGTCAAAGAATTAAGTTTAAGGTCTGCTGCATTGTATATAAAGCACTAAACGACAAAGAACCAATCTATATAATAGACAAACTCCTCTCTTATCAACCGTGCAGTTCCTTACGTGCAGGAGACAAATCCCTCCTCATTACCCCCCATTTTAGGAAGTCTCGCACCGGGGGCAAGACTTCTTCCTATTTGGCTCTCCTATATTGGAACTCCTTACCTCCCTATCTCCGCAAGTGCACCGATCTCCTTGCTTTTAGAAAACGCCTGAAAACTGAACTTTTCTGCAACTGATATACTAGACCAATGCTACATAGCACGGAGAAACACCTGCGGGGGTGATTTAGGCGCTTTACAAATTCTTCATTCATTCATTACAGGACAGTGTGACCCAGTGTGCAATCTGTGTGATGTGAGACTGGAAAAGTGGTGTTGTGTAATTCCTAGGAATCCCCAGGACCTGCGCATTTTTGATGACCGAAACTGAGGGCTTGGTGTCCAAACCGCTGCCGGACACCCCCACAGGATATGTCAGCTGTTAGACTAGCTAGCTCTACAGTGCCACTAACACCCCCCCCCCCCTGTATCTTACAGTGGTGTAGGTAGTTTCTGGCAACCACTGAACATGACAACCCTGATTCGTCAGGGATAGTGGAAAACAGTACAGTACTTTTCGCTCAGTCACTCGTGCTCACTTATTCTCAGAAAATACACAGGATGGTGATTAGGACGTTTCAATAAGTATTTATTGGTCCAGATCAGTCTTGTGTAAAACACATTTGCTACAACAATTAGGAGACAGAAGCATACAAAAGAAATTTCTAGTAGCAATATAGTAAATAGTAGATACATTTCTACCATAGTGCTAATAAGATGAACATAAGTAGTTCAGATAAAAACAGTAGCACTTGCATATTCCTAAAATGTGCGCCCTAAGTAATTTGCCTAAATGTACCTAGCCTAGATCTGTATGTGTAGCATGTATATGCGTATAGATCTACATATACGTATATATGTAGCCAAGAATCCCCTAGGGAAGAACCATCCCTCTCACCTGATGGTAGAGAACGAAGGACCCTGTCTCAGCTTCGAGGATGACACCCCGCAAGGGTTGTCAGACCGCTGCGTGTTGAAGATTCAGCATGCAGGACCCCATGTCAGCTTGGAAGGAATTCTCCTCTAATTTGCAGGGGGAATAAGGGTCTTATATTCTAGAGCGGTCACTCCAGTGTTTCTTCTAGATTCGATATGTTTAGAAAACAATCATAAATGTTTTGAAAACAATCATAAATGTTTTTCCAAACAAATGCGATCATGCACAGCAGGCTGTTGGCTAAGGATGAAAAAAATGGTGACCCTTATACAGAATAATTATGCAGTGCCTGAGGACATGTTTATGTGTGTCAGGTACAGGGATTATGATAAACTACTAAGAGCCTGGTGTCGAAGAGACAGGAGCAAGCTACTAGGTAAAAGGTCACCTGTTCAGAACCGTTATTGTCATGTGGATGGGACAATGTATGTAAATGGGGTATATATGATAGGACTAGCCTAACCGACATGACACCTACTCCTCATCAAAAGATCAACAGGGTCAGCTAGATAATGATAAAGCTAAGGCCATTAAAAAGCATAAAAATCATTTACAATAAAAATACTAAAAGCACTTTAAAAAGCCTGAAAAAATGTCCATAAAAGAAAAAGTAATTTTCTCCTAAAAAGCATTCAAAAAGGTCCTCTAAACTTGTATATGTGGTTATTATTACACTGAGCACCTTGAAAGTCATTATGCTCAATTAGAGCAGAGAAGGAAAAAAATAAAACAAAGTCAGCTACGACCTTCAATTTTGTAAATGTTTAAAAAATGCTGAATAGTTCCCAGCACAGGAAAGGCCAGATTGTTTATGAATCCTGTGCCAAAGACTCAACATCGCTGAACATTGCATCCGCAGGTGGCAATCCCTCCAGTACTTCCAATATAATGTCGAGTGAGCACAGATGGTCATCTCTGGCTCCCACAGCAGCCAACAGGGAAGAATTAGATGCCTGCGCGCATGGATCCGATGCCTGTACCTCTAGAGCAGAGCAGATTTCCCTTCCAACAGGAGCTGATGCATCTCTAGGAGGCTCTAGAAATGCCGTCATCAACATGGGAATACGCTGTGGACAACTGTACACGTGGGCCTGCAAGGGCTCCAGGAGCACGTCTATGTCCGGTGGCACAACCAATGGAAGTGTCAGACACAGATCCAACATGCATCTGAATCCGCAGAAGAGGCAGCGGAACACAGGCAGAACACAGTTTAGCCAGACTGGTCTAAAAGACAGGAACCAATGCTCACCCAGCTCTCGAAGCCGAGGCGTAGTCAGGTAGAACACCATACGCTCACGACAACGTCATTCCAGCAGTGTTCTGTCCATGCCTTGAGGGATTGAGACATCCATTGCGAATCAATAGGCTTAAAATCAGGATGCCCGCCACTGATAGCAGGACCAAAGGAAGCCCTCCAAAAACGCTTCCAAGTACGGAGTGTGTGAAAGCTGGAATTACTCCGAAGATGGTCTGAAAGGTGGTTAAGAGACCTGATCCAAGACTCTTAAATAAATGTACGATCCCACTCGCATCAGACATGTTAATGATATGATGAATCATTTCTCCAAAATCGATCGGGAAGTTCGTACAGACCAGGGCCTGTATCTCTGCTGAAGACCTTGAAACCTGGAGATCAAATGTCTCTTGGGCTGAAGTTAAGGCCACTTTTTGTTGACACAACATGGCTTTCAGTCTGCTTAGCAAATCAATACCTTATACTGGAAACATTCAACGAAGGCCACAGTAGTGCCTCCCTAACTAGGCGAGCTGGGGGAAACAACAAATAACCCTGGAGTTTACTGTGACAAGATACGCAATACCTGGCGCCATCCTGCAACAGCCTTGAAAATTCAGCATTAACTCCCATTTGAGAGTAATTCAGAAACTGGATGAATCACTGCAGCTGGGGAGCCCTTCAAGTAGCAGGATGAATTCGCTATTGAAGCATTACATGCTCCGTGAAGCGAGACCTCCTTACACACTAAAGACCCACTTAAAGCCTTATCACAGTCTGTACCACTTAAGAAAACTTCAGTGTCCTTATTTCTACACCTATATCTGTACGGTAACTCCCAGGTTTCCTGTATGTACCCTTCACTCATCGCTTCATACCTGCCTACCCGGAGGTATTTCAGTCAGTATTGGAACTGGAATGTCAAGATGGCAGTATGATATAGCCATGAATTATTCATTCCGCAGATGGTGACTCTGCTACTGTAAATGGTAACTTCTCTAATTTTCCAATGAGCAGTGTGGTGTACTTTGCATCTCTGTGTGCCATGGTCATTTGTCTGTCGGTCAGATTATAAGCTGAAAACAGATTTGTGCCATTAATGTACCGCCATGGCACGTGGCCAGAATGCAATGATTGTAGCGTCCAGCTTAAAAGCATAATGGAGCACAAGTGAGATTGCTCATGTTGTAAAATAGACAAATCTTGTTCCATTATGTCAATTGCTGAAGACACAATGTTGCCCAGTGAATAAATATGTGAGGAAAGTGTGGTCATTCCATTGTCTACCACAGCTAACGCTTTTTCTAGGTTAATTCTATCAATCTCACGTAATCTCTCAGCAGCATCCTGTTGGGAGACTTTCCATAGTTCATTGTAGATGGCATGTAAGAAGCATTTTTTACGCAGTTTCTTGGGACCTAGCAAAAAACCCTAAGATCCATGTTGTCTGACAGAAGGGACAAGTGTTGTTTCACTTGTAAAAGTGTTGAGGATTTTAGCCATTCTAGGGATAACTTCCCAACATTATAAGAAGCCGCTACCCCTGGGTCGTCTGTGTGTACATAATGTGGGTCAGGCCTATGGATACTAAACCCTCAGGTGGTACCCTTGAACCTTGACTGACACTTATTTGTGTCGATAGACCAAACCAACCAACCCTTCCAATTGGGAGTTGATGAATTGTATGTACCATTCTGTATCATTGCACCTAGCATCTCTTCACTTATTAGTGTGTCATTTAATATACCTTCAATATGTGTGGGCAAAGGGATGTGTGGTGTTTTCATGTCTTTTATTTTTGCAAACCTGTAGCAGGTAGTCTGTTGCACTGTTCTGTTCAGGAATATTATCTGTAACGGTATGAGGCAAGCTCTAAATAAATCTAAATAAATCCTCTGTTCCCTGAACCTGCCAATCTTTCATCCCCCAGATGAATTTTGTGTCTATTGTGTCCCTCCAATAGTCAAAACCTTGTATACACAGTTGGGAGATAAAAGGTGCTGAATATATAAGCTTGGTGTTTTTCAGCATCATTTTCTTCGCAGTTGCATTAATTTGCGCAAGCTTATAATAATATGACACTGGGTCTGATGTATTGAACCCTGAAAAGTATGCAAATTTCTGTGTGAATGTGGCAGAACTACCTTTCTGCGGTGTTGGGCAATGTTCCCATTGATGGTAACTGTTAACAGTGTGTGGGACACTCGCTGTAGGCAAAAAAGTGATGACCATAATGGTGGTAACAATACATACTGTCAAACTCAGATGTACCTTCGTACAATTCCCTGTAAGAAAATGCAGCAGATTGTTCTAGATCTGAGAGCATAGTGTTTACAGTCTCAATGTCCCAATCATCAGAGAGTGTACTCAGGGTGATGAAATCATTCAATGAAATTTTAAGTACAAGTGGAATTTTCAAATGTTCAGTAGGACCAAATACATCATATGAAACCCTATCCCAAACTATACCATCCAGTACTGGAACTGCTGTAATGTTCACTAGGGACAGGTCTCTTTGTTCACGGTGTGATGACGTATGTAGTTTCAGGACCAAGCTCACAGATTGTACTGCAGAGCGTTGTGGGAGGTAATGTCCATTCAGTAGCAGGAAAAAGACAGTTACTATACCAATCCAAATTAACAGGAACAGGCTCCCTAATGAAAACCAAAGATGCAACCAAAGGGACACAAAGTAAGTCTTTTTCAGCCAGAGATAGAATTGTCAGAATTTTTCTCTTTTGGAAATGGGATGGAGTTTGCTCTGGTTCACTTGGATCTGAATAAAAGTCATCAAAGTTGATGAAGTAGCCAGACGCAGTTCGATCTATCTTTGGGAGATCAGCAGTGTTTGTAGAACTGGCAGGTGCTTCTTGTGAAGGCTCATTAATGTAAATTTCATTATTGGGCCGAATTGCAATTTGTGTTTCAGTTGTATTTGGATGTTATTCTGTTTCAACTGGTGTAGTTCTTACTCCATTATCTGCTACTCTGGCATCTTGCGCAGAAGAGTCTTGAAACGTTATTAGTCTTTCCATCTGAACTTCCTGTATATTAGCGAGAGGAGATCTGTAGCTACTCCGGACTCCACACGGCCTACTGTTTAGAATCGGCCACATAGTGTGGTTTCATCAGAGCAATGGAGACGGATCTTCCTTCTTTTTTGCCGACAAGAGGGGGAAGAAGTACTGTTCTTGTTCCTTGAACTGCCAGGACAGGTACAGGTGTTCTGTAGGATGGCCCAAACTCCTTTTTGTCCACGATCTTTTCTCTGACCAGGTCCCCAATCTTCGGGACCCAGACAGGTCTTGCAGGTACCGGTTTCACTTCCCCAGTGGCGGCGCATTTTACTTGGACGTTGCTTTGTAATGCCTGGAATTCATTGAATTCCTGTAAAACAGCCAAACAATCATTCAATTCAAATGGTTTTACATCCCCCACTGTGCTGGCACAATTGAGGTCAGGTACCCACATTCTTGTCCCAAACAGGATCTTATAGGGGGTATGTCCTCCCAAGGATTTTCTTGGCATATTGTTTAGTGCCCTCTGGACCCCAAATAGGTGATTTATCCAACTACCACCCACACCTAATACTCGTACTGTTAAGGATTGCTCTAGGTCCCGGTTTTTCCTCTCTACCACCGAATTTCCCTCAGGATGGTAATGGGAGGAGTACCTCAAGGCCACGCCTATACTTTCCTTAGCTTCCTTGTAAGCCCATGAGCTAAATGCAGGGCAGCGGTCGGAATGTAACGTGCCAATTGCGTATGTCCTGATGAAGACTCACAAATCCTTTATAACAGTTCGAGCGTCAGCCGAGCGCTGAGGCCAAACCCATAGAAATGTAGAGCATGACATTACTGCCACCAAGATGTACTTGTAAGCCCCATCTAAATTTAAGAGGCCGCAGTGGTCCAAAGAGACACATGCGAGAGTTCTGTCTGAAATCAGGAATGGTGTTTGCGGTGGCCATGCTACGGTGGAACCTTGCAGATGTCGCACTTTAAGACATAAGCCTTTGTTTGTTTAGACAAACCTGGCCATCAGAATCGCCGCTTCAGTTATGAAATTGTAGCAGTAACTCCTGCGTGTGCTGAGCCCAGACCCTCATGAGCAGCTAGTCTGCAATCCATGTTTGGTATAACTCTGTCCCCCACTCCTGGAATTTGAGAATGCGATGTGTTTTGCTCATCTAATTAATAGGAATATTTGAGTGGAAAGCCTTTCGGGACGGTAGAGCTGTTCTTTGAGGCATTGACAGCTATCAGTATGTCTCCATCTATCCTCGTGCTAGAACAAGTGATTGCAGCAACAGCAGCAGTTCGCACTGTCACCTTGACGGCTTCATCAGCCAGTGAATTCCCTTCAACGTTTACACCAACGCGCTGATGACTCAAGGTGTGAATAACTTGAGCCCGTGGCAGGCATTCCTTCAGCTTTGCCACTTGTTCCCATAACAATTTATGCTTAATTGTGCAACCCTTGGAATCTCTAAACCTATTCTTGCCCCAGTAATGAAGATATTCATTATAGGACTGCCCACAGTAAAACAAATAGCACACTATCAGTGTGGGGACTTCCCAATCCGTAATATTGTAGTGCTAGTATCATGGCTTTCAGCTCTGCCAGCTGTGCTATACAATCTCATGGGGATTGTGTGGTTGTATTGCTGGGATGGAACTTACTGTCCCGCATACATCCCTTCACTATAGCACATGCTGCGCTATACTGTTGTTTACTTCCAATGGCAGGCTGAGCAGAACCATCAGTGTAAATTATGTATTCATATTTTTCTAGAGGCAAGATTTAATTCAGGAGTGGGTATTCTTGTTTGTACTGCAGGAACGCTTGTTTTTCAGTGTAGAATCGTATTTGTAATCTACGTCTGTTGCAGTGATAGAATTAGCCCATTGTATCTTTCGTGGATGCAATGCTTTCGCGTTTGGAATGCTTGCTTTGGTAACACCTTCTAAAGTTGGTACCAGGGTAACAACTATTATGCGTTTCCCATATGCTAGTGCTCTTTCTCTCACTACAGCAGTCTGTACTGCTGTAAGGATTTGTTCTGTGGCTGCGAATCGCATTTGAGCATTTGTATATAAATGTGATTTGTATGCAATTGGGACTGTCTCACCTTCATTGAAAGTGATGTATGTATATCCTGAAAAACCCGGGACCACCCGGATCACCAAGTTCATAGTATTCACACGTGTGTGCAAGTGTTTTGATGCTATCATGTCAGCCTGAACTGAACGGAGCGTTTCTGTGTGTTGCTGTGTCCACTGATGTGCTGTGAAATCAGGCCTGATTAAGTCGTAGAAAGAGTTTACTCTTTCTGCGTAATCCAGAATGTATGTTCTGCCAAAATTCGGAAATCTGAAAACGGATTGCAAACCTTTGAGAGTCTTTGGAGGTTGGAGCAGCGCGCACTTTTCTAAAAAGTTGGCTGCCAAGCTCTTGCCTTCACTTGATAGCTCATATCCGAAAAATTGGACATTGAGATGGGCAATTTTTGATTTTTTTAAATTAAATTTGTAGCCCAAATTGGCGAAACCCACAATTATGTTCACTTTGTTCAAGTGTTCAAGTAATTCATCGTCTGTCAGATAGATATCATCTACATAGGACACTGCGTCCTCATTACATGTTTGTGATAATTCTGACACTATTGCCGAGAATAGTCCCGGGCTGTTCTTATACCCTTGGGGCAAATGACAAAAATGTTGCTGAGTGCCTAGGGCAGAGAATGCTATCAAATATCTGCTTTCTGGAGCTCTATTTTGGCAGAAGAATCCATTCGAGATGTCTAATGTCATTTTGTATTTCTTCCGCACAATGTTATTCATTAATGCGGCACTATGTGCGTTTTAAACTGCAAATGTTCGTGTGCATGTGTTTAAATGTCGGTAATCTAAAACTAGATGATATGTGTTGTCAGGTTTCATTACTGGAAACAAAGGATTGTTCAGTGGGGAGGTGCAAGTCTCAATCACACCTTGGTATTCATGTTGGTCTACGATTTCTTTGACCTATCTTTGTGCATAATTTTTAATATGGTACTGTCTCTGTGGATTTGGAGTAGATTTTAATGGTATTTCGTAGACTCTACATCCCACCCTACATGGTTGCGGTATAATGCCGGAGCTAGCCCTAGCACCCGCTCCTGCACGTATGAATGTTTTAGAGATTCTGGAACGAGGTCGGAGAAAGCAAGTAATATGACTCTTTCCCCTTTTGGGCAATCCATCACTAACTCTAGCGGCCAATCATTTTCTGCTAAAAGGATGTCATATCTATATGTTAAGTTCTCCCAAAAGAGCCCTTTAACTTTTCTCGACATGTCCCCCTCTATTTGGAGTATAATTTTGTGTAATTGATGTGGGACACTAACTCTTGTATCAGGTGTTTCCATCGTGACGTGTTTATTCAATACTGCTGTCACCAGAAAATCCTTCAGATTCTGGCGAGCTATTGTTACTTCTGCCGTGCTATCTAGCATCGTAATAGCCCATTCCCCATTCAGAAGCTGAGTCCTCAGTAACCTGGGCATGTCTAATTTTCAAGCCAGCTACTTTCTTCTTTTTGAATTGAGGCTTTGCTTTAGGTTGCTCTTCCTGTCTGATAAAGTATTCGGAAATTCGATATGTTTCCCTTTTTGTTTTTGGTCGATCTTCCTGCTTTTGTTCTGATCGGCCGTCCTCTTCGATTTTTTTGATGAACTCTGAAAGGAACAAAGGGAAAGTTTATCAGTGTCCTGATACCTGTCAGGTTTCCTAATGTTATCACGATTCCTATAGTTGTACCTTTTTTCAGAGGACTCCCATTGGGGAGACCCAACCCTTGATCGTGAATTCTTTTCTGAACTGTTATTTTTAGAGTTTTGTTTTACCATTTCTTTTTAGAAGAAGAGGGTGCTTACTTCGAGTTTTCCTTGTCGGGACTACCCGCCATTTATGGCTTCCCTGGTTTGGCTCCCAAACTATCTCTACCTAATGCGGCATAGGTTTCTTCGATAATTTTGGGTAATTCCCGCTCCTTATTTATAGGAGCTAATTCCCTTAGGCAGTGGTGTATAGCCACTGCTGCTGCCTTCCCTTTTATGTTGCTCAGCATGATTGCAGAGACTTGGGCAAAGTTACCCATCAGTTTCATTCCCAAGTCCAGGGCAGGACCTGCACCGTGCTCATTCTGTATCTGTTTTAATACCTCTAGACAACTGCTATGGAAGGGGTACCGTGTATTCTGATGTAAACAGCAGCAAAGATTGTTCCCCAAGTGGTACAATCTTCAATTGAGGGAACCATCCCCATTGGCAAGCAAATGGTTAGCATTCTATGTTTTTCCTGCGGACCCGTATGGGGAAATACTGCTTCCAGTTGTGCTATTTTTTGTGCTATCCAGAATGGAATTTGCCCCTGTTTGGAAGGTATTATTCCCATCACTGATTTTAGTGTCTGTGGGTTAATTGTAGGTGAGGTCTGATGTGGACCAACTGGAGCATTTCTCACAGGTTGGACTGTTAGTGTTCGCATGACGAACTGAACAATGTGTCTGTATAGCCGCACTATGTCTTTGTATATTGTACGGACTTCGTCCACTGGTAGTGTATCTATCTCTGGATGTGGAGTGTATGTTGCTAAGACTGTCCAGGTCTCTCCATCTGCGCTGAGTGGAGTCTTACGAAGTATGTTGTGTGTGGTTGGGTGCCTTTAAAACAGTTTCTGTGTTGCTGGTAAGTTAACGGGACTTCAATGTCTTCGTATGGAATGTATTCTTCTGGTGGTTCAACTACAATGTATGTGTGGAACAATTTAGTCTGTGGAACTGCAGGAAGGAACTGAACCCACGAATAGAATACCTCTGATCTGCACACTTTGTGTGCCTCCATCATGAAGGTAACACAGCCACCTGTTGCGGGTACGCTGAGTTCTATCAATTTAATAGTTACTGCATTTCTACAGTTCTCTGTAATGTTGAGAGCGTTTGCAAATTCTTCTACCCCTGTGCCAGAACCACTGCTCGTGGACTCAGTCATTCTCAGGAGAAGAATAAAAAATTCTAGTAACTAAGGGTTTTGCAGAATGTGGGAAGCTTTTATCCTTACTAGTTTGCTAAACCTTCAGCCAATACACAGAGTATATCTGCTCAGCTGTCGCAGATTTCCCTTCCCAGTTCAGATGTCTCTGGAAAGTGTAAGTAGGGCATTCTGAAAAAGCACGACTAAACTACTCCGATTTTCACTGTTAATATTAGAACCAAACAAACGTTGGCGGCGCCATATCATGTAGTTCCTAGGAATCGCCAGGACCTGCGCGTATTGGATGACCTAAACTGAGTGCTTGGTGTCCAAACCATTTCTGGACACTCCCACAGGATATGTCAGCCGTTAGACCAGCTAGCTCTACAGTGCCACTACCACCCCCCCACCCTGTATCTTACAGTGGTGTTGGTAGTTTCTGGCAACCATTCAACATGACAACTCTGATTCCAAGCCTCTGCCTGACACCAACCCGGTGGTGGCTAATGAGAGATTCAACAGTTGGATCGAGGGGACGCTAGACCAGGTCCTTCCAAAAACAACCAATCAGCCGCATAAAGGGCCTAATAGATCGGCCTGGTATAACCCTAAACTCCGAGAATTAAAACAATCTTGTAAAAAAATTGAAAGAGTCTGGAGAAAGGACTTCTCCACGACCAAGAAAAAGGAATATAGGGAGGCGATCAAAATCTATAAGCTTGAAATTAAAAAAGCCCAGGCCTCTTACTTTGAGGAAAAAATGTCTTTAGCAGCCAATTCTCCCCGTGAAACATTTCGAATTGCAAACAAATTACTAAGAATTCCTTCTCTCCCCGATACTTCCTTAGCCACGAACCACCGTTGCAACGAACTTGCGGAATACTTTTATAGAAAAATTCAAACGATATATGAATCTTTCGCTCCACCCAATAGTCACACTATCTCCCACTTAGAGGATCCTCATACAGGGAGTAAGGAACACTCTTTAAAGACCTTCCCCTCAATGAGCTACGAATCACTACAGACAATCTCTGCACTTGTTAAGAGCGGGTCGCCCAGAGACCCTGCTCCACCCAAGATGCTGAACCAGGTGGTAGAATCAGTTGCTCCAGTCATTCTGGACTTGATGAACTCCTCCATAGATGCAGGGGTGGTCCCCCCCTTTAGAAAAAAGCTATGGTCAGGTCCCTGTTGAAGAAACCTAGCCTGGACCCAGACTGTCTGGGCAACTATCGACCTATTTCGCTCCTCCCAGGAACTAGTAAAATACTGGAGAAACATGTCAATTTGGCGCTCTCGGCCTATCTTGAATCTAATAAACTTCTTCATCCCTCTCAGACTGGCTTTCGTCCCCGCCAAGGCACAGAAACTGCTTTATTAGCAGTTGTGGAAGAATCTAGAAAGATCCTCGATGCAGGAGGCTCCTCTGCTGTGATCCTTTTAGATCTCAGCGCGGCCTTCGATACGGTCAACCACCTTATTTTGGTTCAACGACTCAGAAACCTTGGTGTGACTGGAGTAGCCTTGACGTGGCTGCAATCCTTCCTGGAGGGAAGATCTTTTCAGGTGTTCGAGGGTGAGGCCATCTCTAAATCCTGGCCCCTCCAGTGTGGAGTCCCTCAGGGTTCTTCCCTGAGTCCCACACTCTTTAACGCCTACATGTCCCCCCTAGCGGAAATTGTTCTCCCCTACGGGGTGCACATTGTGACTTATGCCGATGACACCCAACTAGTTGTGGCACTTAACCACTCAGACAGGGCCCCCACCTCCCTATGTACCTGCCTTGAAGAAGTAGCCAGGTTGATGAAAGTCTCTTATTTAAAATTGAATGGGGACAAGACCGAGCTTATGCTCCTTGGTAACCCCTCTCTTTTCAAGGCAGACATCATGTGGCCGGCATCAATGGGTACGGCACCTGTCCCTAAGTCAGAAATAAAAAGCTTGGGCTGCTGGCTGGACTCTGATCTTAGCTTTAAAGTCCAGGCCAGAAAGGTGGTGGCCTCTTGCTTTGGCACCATGAGGATGCTTCGCAAAGTGCTCCCTTTGCTCCCCTTTCAGGCGAGAAAGCTCATGGTCCAGGCACTTATTCTTACACGCCTGGACTACGGCAATGCCGTATACCTTGGAGCCCCGAGTTCAGTCTTCGTCAAACTGCAAACAGTACAGAACTGCGCCGCTAGAATCCTCATGGGGACTCAGAACCGGCAGTCGGCCAAACCGGATATGAAGGCTCTCCACTGGCTCCCTATCCGGGAGAGAGTCCACTTTAAAGCCTTATGCATTACACACAAACTGATAGGAGGAAAAGGACCAGAGATCATCTCTTCTATGGTCAAGCCCTATCGAGCTAACAGGCGACTACGCTCAGATGAGCAACACCTGGCAGTCGTTCCCCGAATTCAGAGAGTTAGAAGCGGTGGTCGGCTATTTTCATACAATGCTGCCAAACTTTGGAACTCTCTTCCTCTTCAGCTACGTGGGGAACTTAATCACCTTGTCTTCCGCAAGCTGCTGAAAACATGGCTCTTCCCTAAATGATTCTGTGAAGCTTCAGTTATCCGCCAGCGCTGGGATGCCTACGGGTAGCTATGCGCTTTATAAATGCTGCTTCATTCATTCATTCCTCAGGGATTGTGGAAAACAGTACAGTACTTTTCGCTCAGTCACTCATGCTCACTTATTCTCAGAAAATACACTGGATGGCGATTAGGACTTTTTAATAAGTATTTATAAGTCCAGCATTAGTCTCGTGTAAAACATATTTGCTGTGACAATTAGGAGACAGAAGCATACGAAAGAGATTGCTAGTACCAATATAGTAAATATTAGATACATTTCTACCATAGTGCTAATAAGATGAACATAGGTATTTCAGATAAAAACAGTAGCACTAGCATATTCCTAAAATGTTCGCCCTAAGTAACTTGCCTAAATGTACCTAGCCTAGATCTGTATGTGTAGCATGTATATGCGTATAGATGTATATATATGTAGCCAAGAGTCCCCTAGGGAAGACCCATTCCCCTCACTGGATGGTAAAGAACAAAGGATCCCGTCTCTGCTTCGAGGATGACACCCCACAAGGGATGTCAGACCACTGAGTGTCGAAGATTCAGCATGCAGGACCCCGTGTCAGCTTGAAAGGAATTCTCCTCTAATTTGCAGGGGGGAATAAAGGTCTTATATACTGGAGCGGTCACTCCAGCGTTTCTTCTAGAATCAATATGTTTAGAAAACAATCATAAATGTTTTGAAAACAATCATAAATGTTTTTCCAAACAAATACAATAATGCACAGCGGGCTGTTGGCCAAGGATGAAAAAAGTGATGACCCTTATACAGAATAATTATGCAGTGCCTGAGGACATGTTTATGTGTGTCAGGTCCAGGGATTATGATGAACTACTAAGAGCCTGGTGTTGAAGAGACAGGAGCAAGCTACTAGGTAAGAGGTCACCTGTTCAGAACCGTTATTGTCGTGTAGATGGGACAATGTATGTAAATAGGGGTATACATGACAGGACTAGCCTAACGGACATGACAGTGGTGTATGTTTCAAGTCCTGGATACTGCATTTTCCAAGGAATGACTACACAGTGACATTAAGCAGCCACATACGCTTAGCTTGTATATGTGATGTTCTAATCTCATCTCGAAGATGGCCACTGGGTAGGAGTTTCACAATACAGCTCTTGGGTTTTTGGGATCAAAACTGAAAAATATCCCATAGCAGCCCTGAAGAGCCCAATGGAGAAATATTTTACTCTACAAGTTAAGCACCACAGGCACTAGAAAGACACCTCACAGACTTAGAATATCTGTCTCTCATTCCTTCTGCAAGGCATATGCTAACATTTCCATATATAATAATGGGATTATACTAATACAGGCCTCGAATGAAAATCGAACCTTAATCGACAAGATCTTCCCTATTCTTAAAAAGGTGGTTTACAACAATCTTCCCACTCAAAATCACCCTAACGCTCAGGATGAAACACTCACATCCTCTTTAATGCACAGGGCTACTCCTATTTCAGTCAACCCACTCCCGGTCACAAGTGATTACCTCCCCGACCTCGCTACTACCACTCTCCCTCCAGAACCATCTTCTCATTCAGAACTTGAGAACTCTGCTAAGAATAGTCGATCCAACTTATCGACTCCCCCCCAATATCAGAATTAGTATAGATCCTGACTTCATTGAACCTTTTCCCCCTCACTCACCCCTACTTATCTCCCCAGGGCGCACCAATGAGGGTCCTCCAATCATGCCCACATCGAACTCTCATACATTGAATATTAACGTCCCCAAACCCATATCCCCTCATCAACCGTAGATCATCCAAATCACCTAACCATTTAACTACCACCCATGCTGTACCTCCTCCCCCCACATCCAACCATCCTCTTAATCTCAAAGATGGACACCACTTCCCTTTAGTCTATTAGCCCCTGTGACTGGACAGACCATTATCGCACCACCTTCCTCATCAACTTAAAGGCTATCCCAAAGAATGGCCAACCAAAGAAAATAAAACATTGGAAAAGGAATTTTCATAATATAAACCACAATGAACTAGCTACCCTTTGCAATAATACCTTGATTCCGCAGACCAACATGGATGATGTCAATGACCTCACAGATTTCTACAAAACATCCATATTGGAAATCATGGACTCCGTTGCGCCCCTTCAACAGAAAAATATATCCACTAAAAACTCAAAGCCCTGGTTCAATGACAATTTGAACACCAAAAGATGCAATCTACGAATAGCAGAAAGAGCGTGGAGATCTTCCCCATCCTTGGAACTACTAAAATGCTTAAGAACAATGAGGAACACATACAACAGAAGAGTAAGACAAGTGAAAGCTAACTTTTTTAGAGCACAGCTTGACCAAGCCAGAAATAGGCCCAAAAATGTTTTCAAAATAGTCAAGCAGCAATCACGCAACACATCAAACCTGCTCCATTACCCCTCCAAATTGCGAAGAACTGGCCGCCTTCTTCAAGGACAAAACCACATAGATAGAGAACGAAGTACAATTAGCAAAGGATCTACTAAGGACTACCCCATTCAGTTTCTCACACACCTCCCAGTATATGGAAGGGAAGGAACCTTCCTGGCCCTCCTCCAAAAACAATGCCTCTTGGAACACCTTCTCCCAAATCAACGAACATGACATGTACAACATTCTTTCTTCCTTAAACCCATCTAACCACTTCACTGACCCTCTACCACCACTCATTTTCAAAGAGATCAAAACCTGTATTCTCCCCCTATGGACCAAGATTGTACACGCCTCACTATGTCAAGGCACTATCCCTGACTGCCTAAAAATAGGACAAGTAACCCCCACGTTAAAAAAAACCATGGCTGACTGATCTGACCTAATAACTTCTGACCCATCTCCAACATCCCTACTCTGGCAAAGCTCTTAGAAAAATGTGTCCAGAGCCAACTCTGCAATCACATAAACAACTATCAACTCCTCGATCAGAACCAATCATGTTTCCGTCAAGATCACAGCACTGAATCTGCACTTAGTCATATAGTGGATGACATACTAAAAATGCTGGATCGAAATGAATCATGCTTTCTGATACTGCTTGATTTATCGGCTGCCCTTGACACTGTCAAACATGATAATCTACTGAACTTACTGGAACTAAGGATGCGTGTTAGACCTGGCACCATTGTCGTGGGTCTCCCTTCCATCTTTCGCTTTTTGTCTCCTCTGTGTTTGCTGGTGTTAGATGCTCTGGGCGCTGTGCCACTGCCATTCAGTGCTACAGCGCGAATGCTCCCTGTTGTAAATTGACTGGATAAATTGGTATTCCCATAATTGGCTCATTTGATTTACCTGTTAGTCCCTAGTATAGTGCACCGTGCGTGCCCAGGGCTGGTAGACCGAACGCTGCTGGTGGGCCTGCAGCGCTGATTGCGCCACCCACGTAAGCAGTGCGTAAAGTGTGTCTCAGACCTGCCATCGCAGAGTCTCTGCGCAGTCCAGGACTGCCATTCTTTGACTGTGAAGTGAACCCACTTCCCAGTCCCTCAACCTTCCCATGGTATCATGTAAGTCATCCCTATGGCAGGGTGCGTTGTATGTGAAAGGTAGGACCTGCCTTGGTCTGTGTGGCATGTCCTAATAGTGAATTACACTCCATTTCATTTTTCACTATTGCAAGGCTATGTGTTCCCTTAGGCCAGAATGGGCAGCTTTGATTATTACATCCTATAATCCTAGCTGACCCAAGGAACATGTTTGGAAAGTCGAATTTAGTATGCCTGAGCTCAGAATATTAAAATACACCTTTTCGTGAGGATTATTTTTATATTCTGTGTTTGAAAATACCACTTCTAGGAAGTAGGTATTTTCTTGCCTAAGTCGTCCAGTGTGCTCTGCTGTTATGTGTATTGGATGTCTGGTCTTTGAGGGTCAGGGCAGGCTGAGCCCGACCTGGGTCGAATAGCGAGATCTGCAGCTGGAGTATGGGGAGGGGTGACCCTTTGATCTGAGCAGGGCTGGGCCTGGCAAGGTGAATGATGGCTCCAGCCCCCACTGTGCATCTGATGGCAGACCCCCTCTTCCTCAAAGGCAGGATGCAGCCTCGTAAATAAAGTGCTCCAGGACCACTCCGAACTGGTTCTGGCTAGGTTCAGTGACTTGTGACTTTTGAGAACAAAGACCTGTGGGGTATAAAGATCTGCGCCGAATCTCCTACAGGGGGTGTTACTTCTGGATGTCAAGATGAACCTCTGTCCGTGTAACGAGAGGAAAAGGACTTTAAAAACTTTCATCCATCTTGCTGAAGCAACTACCCAAGGGCCTGATTTGAGCTTGCCTCCTGCTCAAGTCTCAGGGACATTAGACTTCACCCATCAGCCTTCTGAATTCCTATTGAGAGGGGTTCTACTCGCAGGTGAGGCCTCTGTCGAGAATTCCAGAGCCTCTGGGTCTACTGCGGGGAACGCGGGCCGGGAATCACCGCTGTCGCTATTGTGGGCCGCTGCAGCTAAGGAGCTGTTTCCGCTGAGAGCCCGTATTTGTCTGTGCTACGAGAATCATCGCTATCGTGATTGGGGGCCGCTGCAGCTGAGGAGCTGTTGCCGCTGAGAGCCCGCATTTGTCTGTGCTACGAGAATCATCGCTATCGCTATCGTGGGCCGCTGCAGCTGAGGAGCTGTTGCCGCTGAGAGCCCGCTTTTGTCTGTGCTACGAGAATCATCGCTGTCGCTATTGTGGGCCGCTGCAGCTGAGGAGCTGTTGCCGCTGAGAGCCCGCATTTGTCTGTGCTACGAGAATCATCGCTGTCACTATTGTGGGCCGCTGCAGCTGAGGAGCTGTTGCCGCTGAGAGCCCGCATTTGTCTGTGCTACAAGAATCATCGCTATCGCTATTGTGGGCCGCGGCAGCTGAGGAGCTGTTGCCGCTGAGAGCCCGCATTTGTCTGTGTTACGAGAATCATCGCTATCGCTATTGTGGGCCGCGGCAGCTGAGGAGCTGTTGCCGCTGCGAGCCCGCCTTAATCACCATCTCAGGATCAGCGTGAGTGCACGCCGCTGACCGCTGCAGCTGGGAGCTGTGGCCGCTGCGAGTCCGCCTGTCATCATCGCGGCTTCCTCCCGAAGCTGCGTGCCGTGCCCCTTTAAACCTCAGGTACATTGTGCATCACCGGGTCGCGTAGACCCCGGTCTCAAACTAAGTTCATTTCACCCACTTTTGAGTGCTTCTATTGCCTTTAGTGAAACTACATTTACGTGCATTGTGGCTTTTTGATCGTATTTGAGCCTTGTGTTAAGCTTATATAAAGATACTTATTTTTCTATAGCTACTTGTGTGGTGTCCCTTTGTGGTGTCTTCACTGCGTTATTGTGTATGGTCATAAATGCTTCACACACTGCCTCTGAGATAGGCCTGTCTGCTCGTGCTACGTTACCACAGGGTTGAGCAGGGGTTATCAAAGGGTGTAGCCCCCTTACTCTGACTTAGGAAGAAGGGTCCCTTCTTGGACATTGGCACCAGCCATTGCCAACCAGGGATCCCCATTTCTAACAATGGGCTTATCAGGTGTCGTTTTACAATGGTTCTCTTCATTCCTCCAAAACAGATCCCTAAGAGTCAAAATGAATCAATCTCTGTCTAAGCCCCACGCGATCACTCTTGGCGTTCCTCAAGGATCTGCTCTATTACCCATTCTCTTCAATTTATTCCTGGAACCACTGGCAAGCCACCTAAAATTAACCAACATCCATTACCAAATGTACGCTGATGACACTCAGATGTATCTCCAAATTGCCTCCCCAGAGGACATTATATCCCTTAATTCCATCTTACAAAATACACACCTCTGGCTCACGGATAACCATCTCAAACTCAACGCTGCTAAATCCGAATTTCTCCTCATCTTGTTATGTTTCATATAGGTACCCTAATATAGGCCCGGGTAACATCATACCCTTTCACCTACATCATCTCCCCTCCATTACACACTAACGAGCCTTTTAAGGACTGAACGCCTTTTATGGACTGAACCTTTTACCTAGTTCTGGGCCTGGGTGCAGAAGGAGGGTTTTTCCCGAACAATAGTGTTCTATGAATTCATCTTTAGACTGACACTACATGAATAAAATATTCATGAGGCTACTTGGAAACCAGGCAGGGGCTATACACCACCTTCCTAATATCTACGCACAAGGTTCATCCCATACGTCATCCTCATACCCAACAATGGCTAACACAAGAACAAGGGACAAAGGGACTCTATATACTTTTCTGTATAAATACAGCACCTCTTGCTATCAGTAGTCAGAGGGAACAAAGACTTCCAGGCCGACACACTGACCAGAGATGCTGAAGCTCCTGCATGCAGACGCTCCAGCTGACAGTGGTCCGAACATCCCTTGTGGGGTGTCCAGCTCGAGACCAGGAGAGGCTCCTAAATTCTCACTTCAGGTAATGGGGTTCGACCAAATCCTAGAGGGATTCTTGGCTGCACACCTACTCACATGCTAGGTAAACTTAGGTACATCTAGATAGGCATCATAGGAGTACGCACATTCTTTTATCAATGCATTTTATATTCATGTATTTATTCATGCTTATTGCAAGATGATAGAATTGTACTATCCTTTTATATTCATAGTACTGCTAATCATATATCTCTGCTACTGTCTTATGGTTGTTTTAGCTCATATACTTTACACGAGAATAACAACTGTTCAATAAATCCTTATTGAAACGCCCAGACTGTTTATTCTGTGTACCTCTGAGATAAACCAAATGAGCACGAGTGACTGAGCGAAAAGTAGTACATTGTTTCCACGATCTTGAGGGATCAGGGTTGTCATGTTCTGAGGTTGCCAGAAACTAATTTCTCCCCTATAAGTGGAGACACTAGTGGCACTGTGAGCTAGCTTTTGCAAACAGGCTAACATTTCTCGGTGGGGGTTTACAGAATCAGTCTGCCACCAAGCCCACAGTTTTTGTTATCCAAACGTGCAGGTCCTGCATGGGTGCTATAGGAACTACATGACATGGCACCACCAACGATGGTTGGGCTCTTATTTAACAGTAGAATCTGAGTAGTTCAGTAGTGCTATTCTCAGAGACCCCTACTCATAAAAACCCCAGAGACGTCTGGAGTGGGTGGGCAAAAACTCCGCCACAGCTGAGTAGGCGAGAAATCCTATTTATTGGCTGTTGGTTATTCAAGCTTGAAGGACATTTAGTTCCTAAAATTGTGCAAAACACCTTATAATAGTTTCCTTGAAACATTAGTCTGTGTTTTATACACAATGACTACTACCCCGGTCTTAGACCCACTGCGAATGCCACTGCCCCTCTCAGACGAGGAAGAGGTGGATGGCATTCACATTGCACAAAAAGTCAGACGCACTATCACCCTGAAACTAATGGAATATGGTTTAACATCCAGGGGTGGCTTAGTAGCTTTCGTGATTGAGGCACACAAATCAAACAAAACAGAGATATTTTATTCGTGGGTTACATTCCCAGCAGCAGTTGCAAGAACACAGACATTTCATTACTATGTAGAAGGAGATGCACCACGGGAATATGGTCCTTGCGAGGACACAGAAATTCCACTCACTTACCAGGAACACCTATACTGGTTTAAAGGCGCCCTACCACATATAAGACACAGAGCAAGATTAGGTCTGCTCGGAGGAGACGGTGCAACATGGCCAATACTCGCGGCTTACACACCGCATCCTGACATTGACACAATGCCACAGCCAGACTTACTCTTACCACACAAGGATTTAATTAAAAACTACAGAAACCTGACACAGTTTGTCATGAGGACTTTCACAGTCCAACCAACCTCAGTTGCAACAAATGGAACTCAGTTTCAGGGTACAGCAACTAAAATTACACCACAAACATTACATGCAGTAATGGGCAAAATGCCCACGAAACGTGAACAAATGCCATTCTGGGTAGCTCAGAAAATAACTCAGCTAGAGGCAGTATTTCCGAATACTACCCCGTTTGAAAAACACAGAATGCTGACAATATGCTTGCCCATGGGGATAACACCACAAGTAGAGGCCTGCACCTCTTGGGGTACAGTCTTTGCTGCCATAGATACCAGGACTCATGGTATTCCTTCATTAGCAGTAGTACCTGATGTATTAAGACAAATACAAAATGAGTACGGAGCAGAACCTGCCCTAAACTTAGGAATGAAGTTATTAAATAACTATGACCAGGTATCAGCCATAATACTAGCTAATATTAAAGGGGAAGCAGCTTTAGTGGCAATCCGCCAACGCCTAAGGGAGTTCAGCCCGTTAGAACAACAACACAAACTACCCAAAATAATTGAAACTGCATATGCAGAATTAGGCAGAGACAGTTTGGGTGGGAAAGCATTAAAACCACATCTGATGGGCAGTCCTGAAAAGGACACTACAAAGCAGACACCTGCTTCTTCTAAAAAGAAGTGGGATAATAATAAAAAACAAGACTTTAAAAACAGATCTCAATCCCGAGGCAGATCTCCTCCACAGGAGCCCATTTGAAAAGAGGTATAACCTCAGGAATAGGGATAATATTAGGAAACCTGACAGGTATCAGGATACTGATACACGTTCCTCTCGTTCCTTTCAGGGCTCGACGAAAAACTCTGAGATAGAAGGACGGTCAGAACACAAAGAGGAGTGTACAAAGTCCAGAGACAAGCAGCGGCTCAAGACTATACTTCCAAAAAAGAAGACAAGCCAACAGCAAAACCACAGTTTAAGAAAAAGAAAGTTGCAGGCATAAAGATCAGACATGCCCAGAATTCTGAGGACGCAGCTTCTGAACGGGGAATGGGCTCTGACGATGCTAGACAGTGCGGCAGAAGTAACAATAGCTCACCAGAACCTGAAGGAATTTCTGGTGACAGCGGACTTGAATGATTACATCACGGTGGAAACACCAGACACCAGGGTGAGCGTCCCACATAAGTTACACGAAATAACACTCCGAATGGAGGGGGACAAGCCCAGGAAAGTCAAAGGTCTCTTTTGGGAAAATCTGTCATCCGGTTATGACATCCTATTAGCAGAACAAGATTGGCCGCCAACATTCGTCATGGAGTGCCCCAGGGGAGAAAATGTAATTTTGCCATCATTCTACGACCTCGTTCCCATACATCTTAAACATGCTTATGCACAGGAGTGGGCGGTAGCCCTAGCTCCAGCACTATACAAAAATCATGCTGGGTGGGATGAGGATTCAACCCACCACATGATCCTGTTAAAAGTTTCACCAAATGCTCAGAGGCAATACCCAATAAAGCAAGAAGCTAAAAAATAAGTCAGGGAGATCTTAGATCAACTTGAATACCAAGGGGTGATTGAAACATGCACCTCACCAATGAACAATCCTTTGTTTCCAGTATCGAAACTGGACAACACATATCATGTAGTTTTAGATTACAGACATTTAAACTCATGCACAAAGACATTCGCTGTCCAAAACGCACACAGTGCCGCATTAATGAATAACATTGTGCGGAAGAAATACAAAACTACATTAGATATCTCAAATGGATTTTTCTGCCAAAATATATCACCTGAAAGCAGGTATTTGACTGCAATCTCAGCGTTGGGGTCCCAGCGCAATTTTGTCATCTGCCCCAGGGGTATAAGAACAGCCCGGGGTATGCTCCCAAGAGTAACAGAGTTACTCCAAAATTTTGATGAGGAAGCATTGTCCTATGTGGATGATATTTATCTGACGGACGATGATTTAAAAAGCACTTGACCAGGGTGAGCACCATTATCATGGGATTCGCCTCTGAGGGCTACAAATGTAATTTAAAAAAATCAAAAATAGCCCACCTCAATGTCCTGTTTTTAGGATACGAGCTTTCAAGTGAAGGGAAAAGCCTGGCAGCTAACTTTTAGAAAAGTGTGTGCTGCTCCAACCTCCAAAATCATTAAAAAATGTACAATTGATACTGGGATTCCTAAATTTCGGCAGAACATACATTTTAGATTACGCAGAAAAAGTAAAACCTTTCTATGACTTAATAAAACCTGACTTTTCAGTCAAACATTTGACACAGGAACATTCAAATATCCTACGTTCATTACAAGCAGAAATGATTGCTTCCAATCACTTACAGACACGCGTAAACGCACACAACTTGGTGATCCGTGTAATCGCGGGTCAATGCGGGTACACTTACTTAACCTTCAATGAAGGAGAAACCGTACCAATCGCATACAAATCACACCTATACACAAGCGCAGAAATGCATTTCACTTCAACAGAAAAAATCCTGACAGCAGTTCAGACCGCTGTAGCAAGAGAAAGAGCACTGGCTCAGGGGAAACGCATAATTGTCGTAACCCCGGTACCAGCTTTAGAAGCTGTTACAAAGGCTAGCATTCAAAATGCAAAAGCTTTACATCCGAGATGGATACAATGGGCTAATTCTCTTACTGCAACGGACGTTGAATACAGATTTGACCCAAGTCTAAAAACACAAGCATTTCTGCAATACGAACAAGAATATCCTCTACCTAATGAAATATTGCCTCTCGATCAGTATAAATATATTATTTACACTGACGGATCTGCTCAACCGGCCGTAGGGAGTAAGCAATGATATAGCGCAGCGTGTGCAATTGTTAAAGGTCGCATGCGGGATGGGAAGTTCCATCCAAGTTGCACCAAAACGCAATCTCTAGGAGACTGCACGGCTCAGTTGGCAGAGTTAAAAGCACTGATACTGGCACTTGTAAATGCAGATCACGAATTCCCCACACTAATTGTGTGTGATTCCTTTTACTGTGTGCAGTCATACAATGAGTATCTACATCATTGGGAACTAAACGGGTTTAAGGACGCAAAAGGTGGCACAATTAAGTATAAATTGCTATGGGAACAGGTAGTGGAGTTGAAAAACGACCTACCAAAGGCTCACGTGATACACACACTGAGTCATCAGCGTGATGGCATTCACGTTGAAGAGAATTCATTGGCTGATGAAGCCGCAAAGGGGGCTGTACGCACAGCTTCCGTAGCTGCAATCACTTGTTCAAAAACGAGGATAGACGGTGAGATTATGGTCGCTGTCATTGCTTCGAGCAAGAACAGCGGTGCAGTACCAAAGAAATTTCCACTCAAGTACTCCTACAAGTTAGATGCAAACAACATTCCATTTGCTCAGATTCCAGGAGTGGGGGACAGAGTAATACCAAATATGGATCGTAGGCAAGGTTTAATACTAGCAGCACACAAGGGTTTGGGCTCTGCACATACAGGCGTTACAGCGACTATTTCATTGTTGAAACAGCGCTATTGGTGGCCCGGTCTAACAAAGCAAACTAAAGACTATGGGGCCGATTCCGATTCAGGACGGAAAACGTACCGACCGACTCGGAGCCGGAATTCCTTCCGACCGACACGTACCGGTGCAGCCCGACCCGCAAAGTACGATGAGAAGCGTGCAAAATCCGACCGACTCGTACGGAACACAAGCCGAACGACCGAGCTGCGCGGAAAACAGCTATCCGGCCGGAAAACCACGCAAATCGAACCGACCGACACGCACCAGGAAGAATCCCGGACGAAACGTACCCGCGAACTCCTACCCGCCAAGTACGATGCAACGCGTGGAAAACACGACCGAGTCGCACGGAGCCCAAGCCGTACGACCGACACGCATACAAAACTGCGATCCGAACCAACCCAATACACCGCGACCAAAGCGTACGCAGCATAGAAAACAGCACAAACACAGCGTGAACGACTCGGAGAAGCTCGTACAAGACAACTGCAGGGTCCGACTCGGTCACAAGAACGTCTCCTACATGCACAAAAAGTACTAAGGGAAAAACACACAAAAAAAGGCCAAACAAGCAATTACAAAGCAAATAAATACTGGGGGGGGGAACAGGGAACAAAGACACACCCACAACTCCACCCATATAAAGGACACAAATCCCTACCATGATCCTTTGCAAATTCAAAATACCTGCCAGCACTCAACAGACAGCAACCACACACCCACCCACAGCTCATCCATCACACAAGCCACACACCATCAGCACCTCAACAAATAGCACCCTCACATACACCCAGCAAAACACACACTCACACACCCTCACCTGCACACCAACACACATCACTCACCATCACCACCCATCACCATGCCCCCAAAGAAGAATCATAAGTTCCTAGATAGTGAATTGGAAGTCCTGGTAGATGAGATCCTCAGGGTAGAGCCACAGCTGTTTGGTACACTGGTCCAACAGACACCCATGTCGCAGAAAACCAAGATGTGGGAGAGGATTGTCGACAGGGTGAACGCACAATCACCATGTTTGCGCACAAAGGGAGACATCCAGAACAGGTGGTATGACGTGCGCAGGAGGGTCAAGGACCTACTAAAGAAGGACTACCTCTTGAGCCAACACACCGGCAGTGGCCCTCCTGCCAAACCAGTATACCTCAGGCCCTGGGAGGAGAAGGTACAGGCCATCCTACCACCAGTGAGCGTATATGGACTAGAAAACATCCCAGAGCCTGGTGAGTACACAACAAATGTACACAATATTGTGCGACAATACACACACATCACTGTCAAGGGGAGAGTCAAACAATGCACCCTTAGCAAACACACACCAACCAGAACAGAATCATCCCAAAATGTGTATGTCAGTCAGATAAACACAACACATGCCATCTCATAGTGATATGTAACTGTGTCATCACATGTACAAACACAACTACAACTACAGCTAGACAATGGCACAAATATAACTAACAAACACATCCAGACATGTAGCCACCACTACAACACCACCTCAAAGTGAAGCCCACTGAAAGGAAGGAATCCTGTGTATGCTGGGAAAGTCAGTGTAGCCATTAGCATCATGGGAGTCGTAGTCACAGATATTGCCCACCCTCACAATGCGCACATCAACACCACCATGAACCATGCTCACATCACAGGGAGTGGAAAACAACTGACAAGATGGCTGACACTGGCTACTGCTGTGGGGAGCACAAGGTCCTGCTGGCAACTGTGCACCAACCAACAGCAGGACACCACTGACTGACATCCTGAAAGACAAATTGCACTCCCTGCAACGGAAGCACGTTCCATGGTGGAAAATCTGGCTGGGTGGGAAGGAGGACTGACAGCACTGATTATAGTTACCACTCACACACACCCCTAACACAAACTCCACACAACTCACCTGGGAGAATGCATTGCCTCACACTCTAATCAAATATACCACAAAGAACCACAACCCTGGGTCATGCAGTGTGAAGCACAGGGACACACATGGGACTTGTAGCAAAACTAACCCCAGGATAACACTGTCAGCCATCTTGTCAGCACAGGCACACAACCCCACAGGGAAGCAGAGTCAGAAGGAAGGAAGCATGGGCATGCTGGGAAGTGGGGTGGAGGCAATAGCATGATGGGAGTGGTAGTCACAGCCCAACATCCCCCACCCACATGGCCCAGCAAGCTCACACCCAAGCATGCACACCTCACAGGGAGTCAAAAGCCACTTCAAAGATGGCTGACACTGGTGCTCAGTTGTGGGGAGCACATGGCCCTGCTGGGAACTGGGCATCAACCAACAGCAGGACACCACTGTCAGCCATCTTGCCATTGCTCTCACACTCACACACAGTGAAGTCCACCCAAAAGCAAGTAAGTATGGGCATGCTGGGAAGTGGGGTGGAGGCAATAGCATGATGGGAGTGGTTGTCACAGCCCAACATCCCCCACCCACATGGCCCAGCAAGCTCACACCCAAGCATGCACACCTCACAGGGAGTCAAAAGCCACTTCAAAGATGGCTGACACTGGTGCTCAGTTGTGGGGAGCACATGGCCCTGCTGGGAACTGGGCATCAACCAACAGCAGGACACCACTGTCAGCCATCTTGCCATTGCTCTCACACTCACACACAGTGAAGTCCACCCAAAAGCAAGTAAGTATGGGCATGCTGGGAAGTGGGGTGGAGGCAAGAGCATGATGGGAGTGGTAGTCACAGCCCAACATCCCCCACCCACATGGCCCAGCAAGTTCACACCCAAGCATGCACACCTCACAGGGAGTCAAAAGCCACTTCAAAGATGGCTGACACTGGTGCTCAGTTGTGGGGAGCACATGGCCCTGCTGGGAACTGGGCATCAACCAACAGCAGGACACCACTGTCAGCCATCTTGCCATTGCTCTCACACTCACACACAGTGAAGTCCACCCAAAAGCAAGTAAGTATGGGCATGCTGGGAAGTGGGGTGGAGGCAATAGCATGATGGGAGTGGTAGTCACAGCCCAACATCCCCCACGCACCTGGCCCAGCAAGCTCACACCCAAGCATGCACACCTCACAGGGAGTCAAAAGCCACTTCAAAGATGGCTGACACTGGTGCTCAGTTGTGGGGAGCACATGGCCCTGCTGGGAACTGGGCATCAACCAACAGCAGGACACCACTGTCAGCCATCTTGCCATTGCTCTCACACTCACACACAGTGAAGTTCACCCAAAAGCAAGTAAGTATGGGATGCTGGGAAGTGGGGTGGAGGCAATAGCATGATGGGAGTGGTAGTCACAGCCCAACATCCCCCACCCACATGGCCCAGCAAGCTCACACCCAAGCATGCACACCTCACAGGGAGTCAAAAGCCACTTCGAAGATGGCTGACAGTGGTGCTCAGTTGTGGGGAGCACATGGCCCTGCTGGGAACTGGGCATCAACCAACAGCAGGACACCACTGTCAGCCATCTTGCCATTGCTCTCACACTCACACACAGTGAAGTCCACCCAAAAGCAAGTAAGTATGGGCATGCTGGGAAGTGGGGTGGAGGCAATAGCCTGATGGGAGTGGTAGTCACAGATATTGGTCACCCCCACAACTGTCCCATCAACACCACCCTGAACCATGCGCACATCACAGGGAGTGGAAAAGTACTGACAAGATGGCTGACACTGGGTACTGCTGTGGGGAGCACAAGGCCCTGCTGGCAACTGTGCACCAACCAACAGCAGGACACCACTGACTGACATCCTGAAAGACAACTTGCACTCCCTGCAATGGAAGCACGTTCCATGGTGGAATATCTGGCTGGGTGGGAAGGAGGGCCGGATGTCAACCAAATACAACCAATGCAGACCATGTACACACCCCAACATTCATATAGAAATGCCCAAAGTATGCAGGACAATGTGCTTCACCAATATCAACCTCTGACTGTGACAACTTAGGACAATGCAATGTACAGGCCCGCATCCAGAGATACAGTCACAACTGTCAGGTGTGTCAACCATTGATGCCTGCAGAAACATAACATACATTGTGTGTGTCTCCCAAAAACAGGTGATGATGGGGACACAGCAGCAGACGCTGAGGATTCCCCGTCCCAGGCACAAGGGGAAACGGAGCTCACTGGTGTGGAACAGCCTCTGCCCTCCTCGGATGACGAAGACCTACCTGGCACCTCCGGAGCAAGTCATCATGCAGCACCAGCAGGACCACCAGCTGCACCCCCTGCACCCACACCTCCAACGACTGTCAACACACATACCACCCCTGCCGACATGGACAGACCAAGGAGCACCACCACCACCAGCACAGGGACCCTGGACCAACGTGGGGCTATGGACACCAACACCACCAACAACCCCCAAGGGGGCCCAGGGTCACCTGTGCATGCCACCTCAGGTACTGCACATGTCGCCAGGGGTGGTGGGAGGGGTGGGAGACATAGGTCGCTGATCGCAGAGGGGTCTGGACTGCATGATGACCCACAACTGGTACGCATACCTGATGCGTACCAGTCCAGCACCGGAGACCTCAGCCAGGCAGTGGGGCTCCTCAGGGACATTAAACAGCAGCAGGCTGCCCATCATGCACGCTTGGACTTACACATGTCCCGCGTGGAGTCCAAGTGGGACACACTGCAAGAGATGACGGCGGTGCATAGGGACATATTACAATGCCTCCGCCAGATGAGCAGCAACCAGTCAACACCTCCCTGTGTGCCCACAACATCTGGTGCTGAAACAACTGCAACTGCTACAGGGAGGGAGGATGACTCTGGCGGAGAGTCCCCTGCACCGCAGCAGCCTGCACTTGAGGGGCCCCCCCCAAAGAAGAGGGGTCGTCCGAGGAGGGGCAACTGAGAGGTCGATGGCCATGTGCAACCCCCAGGAAGCCAAAACCTGTTCTGGATAATCACCTTTGTGCGCAAACTGTTCACCCTGTTGACTGCAACACAACTCCCCCACATGACATGGGGAGTACAAGTTGGACCAATGTATCAGATGACTGTGGACTTTATTCAGGACATTTCTGCTACCAGGACTTCCAATTCATCTAGGAACTTTGGATTGCAATCAAAATGTACAGCACCCACCATCCTGTGCACTATACACACACATGTATGACAATAAACACAGTAATACACCATACCTGCCTCTGTTGTGATTCCAACGTGGTTTCTGTCATGGAGATGATGACCTGCGAAATTACACTGTGCATGCTAACTGCTACAGCAAGTACAACACAGGCATGTGAGTCATGGCAACGTGACACATATGAGGGAGACACACCACCAGGGCTACACAACATATACACACCTAGGCCATCTGACTCATCGCCTACACTGATGTTGCCAGGTAATACGGTGCAATGCACAGACACAACACCTATTCACAGTCTTTGTCAACTAGCCCACTGGTGCAGTAAGCAAATGTCAGTCAGATGTGTGACCACAGACAACGCACATCACAAAGTGAAGCACAGGTTTATTACACATTTGCAACATGTTGTAACCACTACAGATGCAAGGTAATCCCACCTGGCAGCGGGCACACAGTCAACAAGTGTAGAAGGAAGGAAGTCCATGGGTGTGGCGCACATCACCTGTAGGGACACGACAGCTACCACCCTGGAAGTCGGATCACGGTGTCGGGGATCACAGTTGACCAAACGACTCTGAAAGTACCCTGTGAAGGACAGAAATGAAACACAGTCAAAAGCACTGAAGAACAGGACAGAACTGCAATACTCATGCCCAATACATGTCACAAGATACCCACCCAGAACCAAGTTAGCATGTCAACACTGTTGGGGAGTACAGACTACCTGTAAGGACACATCGCTACACGCATACAGTCATGTAGCACATGGACACACTCAAACAGCACCAGAGCACCACCAACACATATCATGCATACTCACATCATTGACATGACATCTCTGGATACTCACATTCAGCTGAAGAAGTTGGTGATGAGCTGTGTGCGGATATCACCATCATCATCATCATCATCATCACTGGCATCGTGGTCCAGGCCAGGATCCTCCACAGGTGGTGGATGTTGGTCATCGTCATCCAGGATGAGAGGCAACTCCTTCCGCACTGCCAGGTTGTGTAGCATGCAGCAGACGATGACAATCTTGCACACCTTTGCTGGGGCATATGGGAGGGCCCCTCCTGTCTTGTCCAGGCAGCGGAAGCGGCTCTTCAGGAGACCAAATGTCCGCTCAATCACTCTCCTGGTCCGACCATGTGCCTCATTGTAGCGCATCTGGGCTGGTGTCACAGGGTTCCTGAGGGGCGTCAGCAACCACGGCATGTTGGGGTATCCGGAGTCACCTACATACAGACAATTGCACATTAGCTGAGTTGGAAAAGAGGGTGGAACACTACATTGCAGAACGCACACAATGGTACAAAGTCAGTACACACCAACAAGCCAGGCACGCTGGTTCCGCATCTGTGACATCATCCTCGGGATGCGACTACTCCTCATCACGTAAGCATCGTGTGCAGAACCGGGGAAACGGGCACACACGTGTGAGATGCTCATATTTGCAAGACATACCACCAGTGCATTGACCGAGTGGTAGTGTTTGCGGTTCCTGTATGCCTGCTCTTGGGCCTGTGGTGGTACCAAAGCAACATGTGTCCCATCAATGGAGCCAATGACATGCGGCATCCTCCCCAGGGCATAGAAGTCACTCTTCACGTCAGTGAGTTGTCGGAGTCTAGGGAAATAGATGTACTGGTTCAGGTATATCAACATAGCCTCCAAAACATCGCGGAGCACACGGCTGAACATGGTCTGTGACATCCCACCAGCAGTCGCCACAGTGTGTTGAAAGGTACCGGTGGCAAAGAAGTGTAGGGCTGCCATCACCTTCACCTTGGGGGTCAGCGCTGTAGGGTATGTCCGGCCAGCTTGCAAATGTGGGGCCAACCGCACCGTCAATACCTCAATCAGCGGCCTGGTGAAGCGGTACCGTCGGATGCAGTCCCGTTCCACCATGGTTGCAAGGTCAGGGAATGGTCTATGGACAGCTGGTGCCCTGCAGTGCATAGGTGAAGAAAGAAAGATTGTCAGTCACCCCACATATGTGGCATTGACCATACTCAATATCACATGATACATCATTATGAGGCACAAGTACATGATGTGTGCAGTTCCGTAAGGACATGTATGGCACATACATGGCCAACATCTAACATCACAGTTCAACAAGTGGCATCAACAAGTCCCAGGTTGTGCCATGGGATATGATGAGGCCGTGTCACAGTTCCCATCTCCTGCTGCCACGTTCCAAACACACCCCACAGTGACATGTGAGGACAGATGTGCCCCAGGCATCACAGCTCATCGACAGGTAGATTCCCAGGGACCCTGTATTGCCACATGGACACTGGCATGACATGGTGTATCATGAATACACCACAGCAAAACAACCATGACCCCCACAGGTAGTGGTCCCTGTTGCCTCGGCAGGACAGACATGGACGTCTGTGACACACACACGCACAACATCAAATCCATGCACAAACAACGTGGATGTGGAGACTGTCTCCCATGGTGCACATGGAATCAGAGACATTGTAAACACAACATGCACACAGACTGTGGAGGACCATCACTATTGTGGCAATGGGTCACCCTGGGACGTACATACCGTCCCACATGGGACTCAGGGGTATGTGACATGACATACACATACACCACCGTGAAATGTGACCATGCCACATGCCAGGAATGAACAGTTGCACATCACAGTGGTCATGTACACGGAACACCAAGGATTCTGTCCCCATGAACACGTGCACAGCCTGGGAGTGGCTGCCCCCAAGTGACACCCACAGAACAACATGTTCATCCCCATACACGGAATAGGTAATGCAGCCTTACATGCCTTAGGATACAGTGTGGACAGGCTGTGGTGTTGTAGGTGTGCCCCTCACTCCCTGGGAAGTATATGTGGCTGGCATATGTTCACCTGTGACAGGCATGGTGACATATGCCAGCGACTTGTACATGGACGCGTTGGACAGCAATGGACCGATCGGTGCGCACACATTGGCCATTGCATTCAATGTGAGCGGGTACGCGTTGTATTCGCAATACGCATTGGACAGCAATGGACCGATCGGTGCGCACACATTGGCCATTGCATTCAATGTGAGCGGGTACGCGTTGTATTCGCAATACGCGTTGGACAGCAATGGACCGATCGGAAGCGCACACATTGGCCATTGCATTCAATGTGAGCGGGTACGCGTTGTATTCGCAATATGCGTTGAACAGCAATGGACCGATCGGTGTGCCTGGCCGGCCCATTGCATTCAATGTGTGCGGGTACGCGTTGTATCCGCAATACGCGTTGAACAGCAATGGACCGATCGGTGTGCCCGGCCGGCCCATTGCATTCAATGTGTGCGGGTACGCGTTGTATCCCGGGTACGCGTTGAACAGCAATGGACCGATCGGTGCGCACACATTGGCCATTGCATTCAATGTGAGCGGGTACGCGTTGTATTCGCAATACGCGTTGGACAGCAATGGACCGATCGGTGCGCACACATTGGCCATTGCATTCAATGTGAGCGGGTACGCGTTGTATTCGCAATACGCGTTGGACAGCAATGGACCGATGCGGTGCTGAACACATTGGCCATTGCATTCAATGTGAGCGGGTACGCGTTGTATTCGCAATACGCGTTGGACAGCAATGGACCGATCGGTGCGCACCAGCTGGCCATTGCATTCAATGTGAGCGGGTACGCGTTGTATTCGCAATACGCGTTGAACAGCAATGGACCGATCGGTGTGCCCGGCCGGCCCATTGCATTCAATGTGTGTGGGTACGCGTTGTATCCGCAATACGCGTTGAACAGCAATGGGCCGATCGGTGTGCCCGGCCGGCCCATTGCATTCAATGTGCGGGTACGCGTTGTATCCCGGGTACGCGTTGAACAGCAATGGACCGATCGGTGCGCACCCATTGGCTATGGCCTGGCCTGGCAACGGACGCGTTTTCAAATCTTGAACGAGTCTGATGCTGTAAATTCAGTTGGTCACCCACAACAATGTTGCAAATTCATGGGTGTCATGAAGTTGAACTTTTGAAGGATGCTGTGGGCATGTGTAAGTGGTGGAATTCCATGGATTGGCCAGATTCAGAAGATGCAAACGACTTGGACCTATCACTTTGGACACATGGGACAGTATCTGCCTCTGCAGCACACATATAATGCTGGCTGTTCCCCTGAGAGCTCACTTGCCTGCACTACATGCTCCAGGACGACATCTGCCACCACCACTGCTGCTGTATCTGCACCCTCTGGACCCTGCAATGGCACGTACTGTGGAGAGAGCCCCAGCCTTCAGCACTGAGGAGAACCAGGCCCTGCTGGACAGCCTCCTTCCACAGTACAGCAACCTGTATGGGAAAGCAGGGGAGCAGGTGAGTGTGCTGTCCACTGCCTTACTAAATGTGCATGTTGTCTGACTAGCAAGGCTAACAGTCTGCACGCCACTGGCTAGCAGGCTCACTGAGTAGTTGTCACCCCCCATAGTGTGTAGTTACATGCACTGAACAGGTATAGTGCAGTGACAGTGCATTTAAACAAGGTTTTACTTCCCAGGCAATGATACCATGTAGTAACTGCTGGCATACTGTCCATAGCCATCGTTGCACTGCCTGTGTACATCATGTGCCCCTGTGATTGAGACATGTATATCCAACTGTGTAATGCACGGATATGTTGCATGTGTAGTAATAGCATTCTCACTTTGTCATCCTCACAGGTTGATGCCCACCAGAAGCAGAAGATATGGCTGACCATCGTCCGGGCAGTGAGATCCGTGGGGACTACAAGCGCCGGATCCGCAACTGCCAGAAGAGGTGGCAGGACCTTCGGGGCTGGACCCGGAGGATCGCACGGGTCCAGCTGAAGCTGTCGCCTCCTCGCAGGAGGGGCGGACACCGGACCCTGACCCCCACATGCTCAGGATCCTGGCGGTGGTCTTCCCTGATCTGGATGGGCAGCTGAAGGCCAGAGAGCAGCAAGGAGGGGGTGAGTCCATGACTGCATTGTGAACTTTGTCTGCCATGCTATGTGCCCTCCTCTGGCCTGGTTAAACTTCCACAGTACATCAGTCATGTGGTCCAGGACCCATGTCCCTCGATTGTGCACTGCCCACTCCTCATCTGATACCCAGGTGTGGCCCTTGCAGTCAGGGAATTGTGTCACTTGGGTACTGTGTCCTTGCAGTTTGCTTGACTCAAGGTGGGGGACAGCATCTGTTCCCCTAACTCTGTGGTGGGCATCATGGGTGGGTCCATTGCTTAAACAATGCCTGTGTTCTGACATGTAATCTGCGTGTTACTTTGATATGTGGTCCAATTGCTGAGCTGATCCACCACATGTGCCTGGGGTATCTAGCACACACCCATGCTGTGGGTGGGAACAATGTTTGGGCCCCAGGAGTGTGTATATTACGTGTGTCACACATACTTAGCCAGCTGCCTACTGTCCAGAGCTCATCCCTCATTCATGTGGGGCAGGACAGTCATGCCTACTCCAGGACATACAATACACTCTGTACTCCCACTCCCGTGTATCAGCTGACACGTTATGCTCAGTGATATGTCCCCTCAGGTGTCTGCCTCTGTGTCAGTGTGCTGTGGCTTCGTTGTCAGGACTGCTGGGGTGTTTCTCGGTTGGGGCTCAGCATGCCACCGGAGATGTGACCATAGGAGACTTGTGTGACACATAGGTGTTTGATCACCTGACCGTGCAGACTGGGGTATGCGAATGTGATGTACAGGCAGCTGTTTCCCATTCACAGCAGATTGTGAGGTGCTCAGGTTCAGAGGGTTGTGTTACAGGTCTCCCATATGTCCAATCGGTATGACCTGGACAGATAAGGGTTCAGATGATGTGGTGTGTGGGGGATGTAGATGTGCACTTGTTCAGCTCCAGGACTTGCATTCCCCATGACCTACTATTGTGACACAGTGCAGACTGTTGTAGTCTGGCTGCCCTGCCCATGTGACTGGAGACAGTGATGTATGACTTAGCAGGCATGCCTGTGCCATGGCATGTAACTTCCTATGAGTGATCCTGCAGGGGAGTGACATGTGCTACATGCACACCATTGTGGCAATGGCTATCAGGACATGGGTGCATCATGGTGTCTGTCGCTGGTATGCATCACATGCATTTCATATTTGACACTGGGCATCCCTTTCATCCGGACACCTGTACTGACTCAGTGGCAAGAGTTGTGATGTGTGCATGTTCACATGCTTCACCGTGTTTTCTGCACTGTCCAACTACTGTGTAGGTGGTGCATGTGTCCACACTGGGGTATTGCCATCCAACAGACACCAGACAGATGGGTGCAAGGCCAGGAGGGATGTGAGTGCCATGGTTGACCATCAGACTGACAATTGGCTTCTCCTATTCTGTTTGGGCACTTTTGGCAATGTTCAACTAAGGATGCCAGGGCTTGCTCTGTAATGTGCTGTACTTACTGTGGTGTGTGCGTTCGGTGCAGGTGACTGATGTCTGTCTGTTTCCCTATTGTTTGCAGATACATCCACGGCCACAGGAGGGGACAGCTCCACGGACCAGGAGGAGCCGCAGAGCCAGACTGGGTCAGCAGCCGAGGAGTGGTCGGAGGGACCCAGTGGCACGGAGGGCGAGGGGAGCCACACCGAGGAGTCCTCAGCAGCATCCACCTCAGCTGAGGACCACAGCAGCTCGGAGGATGACTCCCTTGTGGATGCGGGTGTCAGCAGCCACCACACCCCAGCTAGTGTTGCTGTCCCCGCCACCACCACCACCGCCCTCCCATCGGCTCCCATTCCTGAGGTCCGTGGAGGCTCCCATGTTCGGGAGCGTGTCTCCTTCGGGCCAGGCACCGCACCCCCTGCCCCTGTGTCCCCTGCTGCCCTGAGTGAGGAGTCTGTGTACCTCCTTCACCAGCTCCATGTAGGGCAGACAGCGATGCTGAGTGTCCTCTATGCCCACACCACTCTGTTGACTCAGCTGGTGTCGTTCATGGAGGGCATCTCATCGGGCATGTCTGCCCTACAGAGGGGCAATAGGTCCATGGACTCCTCCCTGACGGCAGCAGTGTCCCTCCTCCAACAGTCCCTCACCCCTCCTGCCTCTGCCCCATCCATACTCCCCAGCACCTTACCTGTCCCAAGCACACACACACCGGCACAGGCACACACCAGCACAGACACGAGCAGCACACAGACACACACACCACAAACAAGACGCACACACACGCACAGTCAGGGGACTGAAACCACACTCACAGGTGATGGGGCCCAGGCACACACACACGCATCCACGAGCACTGCGAAGTCCTGAGTTGCCTCTCCCTCCAAAGCCCCCTCCCTTGCCTCACCTGCAACCCCAAAGGCACAGCGGCTCTTCCTCAGTGACCTCGGCCTCTTCCCCTCCGATCCAGCTGATCCAGCATTCAGGGGGAAGAGGAAGCCCACCCACACAGAGCGGAGTGCCCCTCGCCCCCGGACACCCTCCCCCAGGCGCAGACCGACTGACGCCCCCATCCGCAAGTCCCCCGGACCCGGAAGAGCAAGACCCCACCGCCGCCCTGCAGCTCAGGCACCAAGTCTCCTTCCTCCATCCCTCAGGCCCCCACTCCACAGGTGCCCCCACCACACCCTGCCCCAGGTTCCCCCACCCACAGATACACCATCCCCAAAAAGATCAGGCCTTCTCCCCCTGCCACTTGCTCTTCCGGCCCCACACCCCCGCTGCGCTTGTCTGTGCCACTGGTGTGGAGACGGTGTCCTCCCCCTCTGTCCTGCCCACCTTACCTGATCCCCATTCTCCTCCCCTGGAGGTAGGCACTGCAGTGGAGTCCACTACCACCCTGTCTGACTTGGGCACTGCAGTGGGGAACCTGTCCACTCCATCTGCACGGTCCACTGCAGTCGTGCCGGCACCCACACCATCTGAGTCATGCCCCCAGTTGTGCTGGCACACACCATGTCAGACACCTCCACTGCAGTTGTCAGTGGCTCTCCAGCACCCACCACCCCTTCCCTGCCTCCTTCTGGTGAGCCCTGATCCTGTCCCTGCGGTGCCTGGCCTGCCCCCCATATACCCCTCCGAGGGATTGTCCCTGGTTTTTATCAGTGCAGGCATGCGTAGGGTGACATCTGCCACTGTCACCCTGTTTTAACTTTCAGGATGGACTGGCCATTGGCCTTTGTTTCTTTTTACTGGACTTCAAGTTTTGAACCCACATATGCTGAATAAAGCAACTTTCTGTTCTCTAGTGCTTTTGCTTCTGATGTACATGATGTTGATGATGCTAACCATGCCCTTGCTGCAGTGATGGTGTTATTTGGTCTCATGAAAATGAAGTGTTACTGTTCAGGAACCCATGTGGTCCAGGGGGAATGTGTCCTATCCTGTGGTGTATCCATGTCATACTAAGCAGCATCTGAGGGTGTCATGTTTTCAATATTTGGCAATGGGATTTCCTACTTACATTAGCAATGTCACATCTGTGGCTTCCACCCCTGCACATCTGTTGTGCTTGCCATTGTTCAATTAGTCTACTTCCCTGACCGTGTGGCCATCTCCACTGGACATGCAGGTTTGGGCATCAATGGGGAAGGACTCATCTGTGTTGTCAGTGCAACCTGCTATACATGTGTGTTGGATCTGTGCTGATGAATTCGTTGACACTCCCATGACCAGGCTGATGTGACGGGTGCCTTCATTTGGTGCAAATTGTTGACTGTGTGACCAAGTGTTCTGTTGATATGATGGAGCCCTACTGAGGCAACATATGGCACAGCTTTCCTCACACAGGAGTGGAGTCCCCTCATGGCAGTGTGTACTCCTGTGACATCGCCTGCGCCCAAGGTGTGTGTTGTATGAGCATGTCTGTGTGTTCACTTCAATTTTGCTGTGCATGCTGGGATCCCTAGTGGTGTTCCTGTTTGTGATGCTTGCTGAGTTGACCTATGTTCCCCCAAAGTCTTCACCCTGGGTTCTCTGTGATGTGGGTGCATGGCACATTACTGGTCATCAGGGTGTCACCCATAGGTGTGTTTGCTGTCAGGGCTGAGTTTGTGGGCAGACGCAGATGGGTCACAGTCAGGATTCCCCTTGGCACTTGTTGTTTACACCTGTCATGTGATTTCCAGTTTGTGTTAGCTTTCAGTGATTGTGACACGTTGTGTGTGTGACTGCTGGCACTCCTCAGGGTCAGGGCTGCAATGTTGGTAGTTGTCTATGTGTGTTCTTTGTGGGTGACCTTGGCTTCTTCATTGGTGTGGGACTGTGGCTGGGATCCCATTGGTTGGTGTGGTATTGCCGTCATGTCCATGTACAGCGTAGTGTGCAGTGTGTCAGACATTCAGGAGTCTTGTTGAGTGGCCATGTGTGATGTGTTTCTGCACCTTGGTTCCCACCACCACCCATGGGATTGTCATGGGTGCATGTGCAATGTCACCAGTGCATGTGAGCTTCACTGCTGCACATTGTTGGAGGTCGAGGTGTGTGGTGTTGAGTGTGTGCAGATGAGAGTTGTTGCAAGGCTAGACCCCTGCCTCCATGTTGGCCTTGGCTTACTGGCCGTGCTGATTGATTTGTGCTTGTGTAGGTGTGATGGTAGTTTGTTGCTCAGGACACATGACTGTGGTTCACAGTGTGGACAACATCTAGCTTTGTCATCACAGTGGGATTGTAATGCAGCCCAGGGTCACCACATTGTGGGGACCCTGGGGGTAGTGCTGTGGTGTCTCTGTGTCTTGCTGTGTCAGTTGCTGTTCCTACATGCTTGTGTGACATGTGTGATTTGTGCTCCCTCTCATCTAACAATGCCTGATTGTCCACATAGGGTATTTGGATCCATGAGTTACCTTTGTGTGGCACTGTATGCACATCTGTGTAATTGGTATTCAGGCCTCATCATGTGTTGTGTGGTTGCCTGGGGACACTGGCACCCCCTCACCTGTTGTGTTTGATGTGCAGTGTGGGTCTGCCTGTTTGTGTTTGTGCATCTGCACCACTGCATTGGCATATCTTTAGTGTGCCATTGGCTGTATGTTGTTTGGTGGGTTTCCCCTGCTGTCCCTGGGACTCCTAGGTCATCAGTCAGCACAATGGTCATTGTTTGTGTGTCCCATTGCTGCCATGGTATGGTATCTGTTCACCTCACATCTACAGTCTCCACAGGGTATCTGCATTTGTGTGCCCATTGGTGCAAATATGTGGGTCTGCATTATCATGGTCACTTCTGTCATTGTGTCATTGATGATTGTTGACAGTGTCAGCCCCCATGGGTGATGTTTGTCTGCACATGGCCAAAGGCATGTCTTATTTGCACTGCAGTGTTTGCCTCGCCCAATCTATGTTGCTATGGGACACAAGCACTACTTTGCCACTGATGTGTTTGTTGTTCTGTGACCAGGAATCATCCATGCAGTTTGGCAGTTGCAGCTTTTTCAATGTCAACACTTACATTTTGGTCACTGTGATGATGGGGGTTTGGACCCCATTGCCACAATGTTCAAGATGTGCTTCAGCTATGGGCCCCACACTTACCTTTTGGTCACTGTGATGATGGGGGTTTGGACCCCATTGCCACAATGTTCAAGATGTGCTTCAGCTATGGGCCCCACACTTACATTTTGGTCACTGTGATGATGGGGGTTTGAACCCCATTGCCACAATGTTCAAGATGTGCTTCAGCTATGGACCCCACACTTACATTTTGGTCACTGTGATGGTGGGGCTTGGACCCCATTGCCACAGTGGTCATGGTCTGCTTGCATTGTGGGGGCCACACACATTTATGTGTGGCACATGTGATAGGGGGTCACATTGTATGTTCGAAGTCATGTTCAGTGTTGTAGGCATTTGACACAGTCTACACACGCTTGTCATGGTGTTGGGGGGGATGTCTTTATGTTGCATTGTTTATGTTGGTGTGTGCTTGTTGTGTCATGTATTAGCCATCCTGTGAGTGGGGGTGTTGTTGGTGGTAGGCATCCAGCCCCCCATGGGTAGAGGTGGTAGTAGTGGTAGGCATCTGGCACCCCCTGGGTAGAGGTGGTAGTAGTGACAGGCATCCATCCCCCCATGGGTAGAGGTGGTAGTAGTGGTAGGCATCTGGCACCCCCTGGGTGGAGGTGGTAGTAGTGGTAGGCATCTGGCACCCGCTGGGTAGAGGTGGTAGTAGTGGTAGGCATCTGGCACCCCCTGGGTAGAGGTGGTAGTAGTGGTAGGCATCTTGCACCCCCTGGGTGAGATGGTAGTAGTGGTAGGCCTCTGGCACCCCCTGGGTAGAGGTGGTAGTAGTGGTAGGCATCTGGCACCCCCTGGGTGGAGGTGGTAGTAGTGGTAGGCATCTGGCACCCCCTGGGTAGAGGTGGTAGTAGTGACAGGCATCCAGCCCCCATGGGTAGAGGTGGTAGTAGTGGTAGGCATCTGGCACCCCCTGGGTAGAGGTGGTAGTAGTGACAGGCATCCAGCCCCCATGGGTAGAGGTGGTAGTAGTGGTAGGCATCTGGCACCCCTGGGTGGAGGTGGTAGTAGTGGTAGGCATCTGGCACCCCTGGGTAGAAGTGGTAGTAGTGGTAGGCATCTGGCACCCCCTGGGTAGAGGTGGTAGTAGTGGTAGGCATCTGGCACCCCTGGGTAGAGGTGGTAGTAGTGACAGGCATCCAGCCCCCCATGGGTAGAGGTGGTAGTAGTGGTAGGCATCTGGTACCCCCTGGGTGGAGGTGGTAGTAGTGGTAGGCATCTGGCACCCCCTGGGTAGAGGTGGTAGTAGTGGTAGGCATCTGGCACCCCCTGGGTAGAGGTGGTAGTAGTGGTAGGCATCTGGCACCCCCTGGGTAGAGATGGTAGTAGTGACAGGCATCCAGCCCCCCATGGGTAGAGGTGGTAGTAGTGGTAGGCTTTTGGCACCCCCTGGTTAAGGGTGGTAGTAGTGGTTGGCATCTGGCACCCCCTGGGTAGGGGTGGTAGTAGTGGTAGGCATCCAGGCCCCTATGTGTATATGTGGCATTGGTGATGGCCATCCCGCCCCTATGGTGCTGCTGTTGCAAGTAATTTCTGCATCCCTCTGTGTGTGTGTGATATGTCGGGTACGTGTAGTTCGTTTTTGTGGTTGGTGTCTGACTTACCTTCTGCGCCGTACGCGTCCGTGCCTGTTCCGGTAGTAGATGTAGAATATTGGTAGGATCGGCACGATGGGATTCATGGTTGGTTCGTCTCGTTCGTCTTTTTCTTTGCTTCGCCTCGTCCTCGTCGCTGGCGTGTTCGTCTCGTAGCTGTGGATCGTGTTGTGGCGCGAATCGGAGCTTATGTGCGCCTCTCCCGGATGCTTTGACGTGCCGTGCGTAGCGACGGGTTCAGCGCGTACGGAAAGCGCATCGTACTTGTCCGGCCGGACGGGGCTGCATTTTGGCTTCCGTGCGACTCGATTTTACGTTTCCGGATCCGGCTCGGTCGAAAAACAGGACCTGCATTGGGTGAGTACGACTGGGTCGGAATGTATGCAGTTGTGCGCATCGTACTTGATCGTTCGGTATTATGTGCGGATCGGTCGGGAAACAGGCATTCGCCTGGCTTTTTTCCCTGCCGAATGGTGTTAGGTGTGCCTCCGACCGAGATCGGAATCGGCCCCTATGTCTTGAAATGCAACATCTGCCAGCAGATGAAAGGCTCCACCAGAACACGCCCGGCGCAGACACCATTACAAATATCTGACAAACCTCTTGCATGTGTGTATTTGGACCACTGCGGCCCCTTACAATCTGATGGGGCTTACAAGTATATCATGGTTGCAGTGGATTCTGCTCAAGATTCCTATGGGTTTGGCCTCAGGGCTCGGCTGACGCTCGAACTGTTATAAAAGATTTGCGAGTCTTTATCGGGACATATGTAGTTGGCACGTTACATTCTGACCGTGGCCCAGCGTTTAGCTATCGGGCTTACAAAGAGGCCATGAAAAGTATGGGCGTTGCACTGCGGTACTCCTCTCCGTGCCTTCCTGAGGTAAATTCGGTTGTGGAGAGGAAAAACCGGGACTTAAAGCAATCTTTAACAGCTAGGGTATTAGGCAAGGGTGGTAGTTGGGTCAGTCACCTTTATGGGGTACAAAGAGCACTAAACAACCAGCCTAGAAATTCTGTAGGGGGTGTCACTCCATATGAGGTCCTATTTGGGAAAAGAATGTGGGTAGCTGATCTTGAGTATGAAGGCACAGTGGCGGATGAGAAACCATTTGATATCGATGATCGTTTGGCTGTTTTACAGGATCTAAATGAATCCAGGACACAACAAAGCAACGTTGTACAGAAACAGACCGCCACTGAGGAAGTCAAGGCAAACACGGCAAGACCTGTCTGGATCCCAAAGATCGGGGATCTGGTCAGAGAGAAAATAGCAGACATGAAAGAATTTGGGCAATCATACAGAAAACCTGTACCTGTCCTAGCAATTCAAGGAACACGAACAGTTCTTTTGCCGCCTCTTGCCGGGAAAAAGGAGAAAAGATTTGTCTCAATTGACTTAATCAAACCACACTATGTGGCCAATACTGAACAGTAGGCCTCGTGGACTCCACAGTAGCAGACGCCCTCCTCTCGCTACAATCCAAGAAGTTAAAACAGAAAGACTCATCACGTTTGAAGAGCCTCCTGTGAGGAATGAAGGACTAACCAACAATGCTATGGAATTCGTTCCCCTTGAACCTGAAGTTCATCTACAAAATGAAATTCAAAACAACACCCAAGTTACAATCAGACCAAATACAGACGTCTACGTCAACATGCCTCGACAAGAGCAAAATGCGATTTCAACAAATCCCGATGCAATTCCTACAATTGATCGAACTGCTTCTGGCTACTTCATGAACTTTGATACGTTTTCCCTGGATCCAAGCGAGCCGGAAACGACGCCAGCCAAAAAATCACATAAACAGCAAGCTAAAGACTTTCTGAACTTTCTTAAAAAGACCTACCTGGTATCACCTTGGATTGAACTTTGGGTAATTACTGGAAATCTATTTTTTCTTTTCTGGCTAGGATTAGTTATAACTTTTAGCATGCTTATTCATGGACCATACCTCAAACAAAGCTCTGCAGCCCAGAAAGTTAATTTGATTTTAAAGCCACATCAATCATCTCATCGAGAACAAAGAGACTTGTCATCAGTGAACATCACAGCGGTTCCTATACCTGATGGTATAGTTCGGGACAAGGTTGATTTTAACATATTCGGTCCGACTGAACTTTTAAAAATTAATCATTTATTTAAAATTTCATTAAGTGATATCATTACCTCCAGTACATTTTCTGATGATTGGGACACTGAAACTGTTAATAACATGTTGTCTGATTTAGAAAAAACTGCTGCATTTCCGAATACTGAAATGTTAGAAAGTAATTCAGACTATGACACTTCGCACTGTTACCAACATTATAGTCATCATTTCCTGCACAAATCTATTTCACCTAGAAATGTGTTTGAGTACCATCAGTGGGAACATTGCCCTACACCACCAAACGGTAGTTCGCAGAAATTTGCACAGAAATTTGCATATTTTTCAGGTTTTAACACTTCTGACCCGACGTCATTCTATTATAAAATTTCACTGACATCGGCACTGAAAATTATGTTGACTAACACCAAACAGATATACTCTGCTTCCTTTTTGGCCCAATTGTCTGAACAGGGTTTTGACCTATGGAACGACGAAATAGACTTAAAAACAGTCTGGGGTTCTAGGGACTGGCAAGTCCAGGGAACAGAAGCGCTATTTAGAGCATGCCTCATTCCACAGCAGATGTTATTTCTAAATGAAACTGTGCAACAGCCATCCTGTCTTGGCTTAGCCAAGGTAAAGGACCTGAACACACCTCGATTTCCAACACCATCACAGATGGGAGGGTGGCAAAATCTGACTTCACAGGAAGGGGCAACAGTAGATGACATTTTTAAGTACAATAGATCAAACCCACATTGGGAAAAATGGGTGGTTTGGCCCTTAGACACAAACATATGTCATAAACGATTCTTGGGTATTACCGAAGGGTACAGTATCCACAGGCCAGATCCACGTTATGTACAAAGAGAACATCCAGGGGTAGTGACATCCTACAGTGTTGGGAAGTTGTGCCTTGATTGGCTAGAGACCACAACACTAACGGAAGTGAAACAACACTTAATCTTACTCTCACAAGACATGGATCTTTGGGATTTTTACAAGGTCCCAGGAAACAACATAAGAAACGTTTCATATATGCTGGCATCTATGCTGCCTATAATGAAGAGTGGAAAATATCACAACAAGAGGCCGCAGAGAGAATACGGGAAAAATACCGTATTAACTTAGAAAAATCATTGGCTGTGGTAGACAATGGGTTAACAACTTTGTCCTCCAGAATATATTCTTTGGGCAACATTGTATCTTCTGCGATAGACATCCTAGATCAAGATTTGGCCATACTACAACACGGGCAATCTCAATTACGTTCTATCATGTTATTAAGCTGGATGCTGCAATCTTTGCGCGCAGGCTTTGTGCCTTGGCGTTTTATAAACAGTACGTCTCTGTTTTCTGAATATAATCTAACAGATAAACAGGTTGAAATGGCACAAAGGGGAGCTAAATATACAATGTTACCTATTGAAAAAGTGAACCGACTACCATTTGCAGTGGCGGAAGCACCGTCTACTGAATGGCTGATCCATGGCCATATAACTCTACCGGTCACTACTTTTCAGTTTCATTATTGCCTTGAACAACGGCAGGCGGGGAAATATGAAATGATGGGTTAGGGGTACATTAGGGAATCCTGGGATTTACTGTATAGATTTCGATGCCGGAGTGGGGATCGAGAAGTGTTTCTGAGTGGTACTAACTCCAAGAACGCTTTGAGCGGTTCTCTCATGTGCCGGGACATTACATTGCACGGAGCATGTAATGGTTCAATAGCAAACTTGTCCTGCCACATGAAAGGGACTCCAGCTGCCGTGATTAAGCCGGTATTCGAGCTGCTCTCGAACGGGAGTAACTTGATGCTGAACGATCAAGGTTGCTGTGGTATGCTTCCGGGCATTGCCTATCTTGTCACTGTGAACTCCAGGGTTACTTGCTGTATGCAAGTATTGTTTCCCCCAACAAGTACAGTCAGGGAGGCGCCGTTATGGCCTTCGTTGAATGTTTCCTTTATACAAATTGATACTTTGAGCAGACTGAAAGCCATGCTTTTACAGCAGACCGTACCCTTAACCTCTGCTCGAGAGACCTTTGAACTTCAAATCGCAAGGACCTCGAGTGAGATACAGGCACTTATACATACAAACTGCCCCATTCATTTTGCAGAAATGGTGGGTCGTATCATTAATATGTCTGATACGAGTGGTATTGTACACCTATTTAAGACCATAGGGTCAGGACTTCTTAGCACCTTTCAAACAATCCTCGGAGTTATCCCGAACTTTATACACTCCGTATTTGGAAGCATTTTCAGAGGTCTACCTCTGATCCTGCTATCAATAGCGGGAGTCCTGATTGTCATTTACCTACTACGCAATGGACGGCCCAATTACCAACGAAATGGCCAAAGCACTCCTGGAGCGGAAATACCGTGAACGCATGGTACAACATCTGGGCACACCTCGCCTAAGGGAACTAAGCGCCTCTTGGTTCCTATCGTTCAGACCAGTCTGGATGGACTGCATCTTACCTGTTCTTCGATGCCTGTTTTGCGGTGAAGAATGCGTGTTGGATCTCTGTCTAACACTTGCAATGGACACGCCTGTGGACTTGAATACCCGGCTGAAACACTTGAGGGCCCACGCTCGGCAATGTCCCCAGCGCATTCCCATCTTGCTGGCCGCATTTCTTGAAAATCCGCAGGTGCTTTTTACAACTGAGTTAAGCTTTAGCTCCACCATTAGCACCGAGGTATCGACCGAGGTATTGACGGCAGCACCGGCTGCCCCTACACCCGCCGTTGGGAGTACTGAATATCATCTGTGCTCCATTGACGTGCTCTGCGAGGTGTTACAAGGACCGTCTCCTGCAGCAGAAAGCAGCGATGATGTTGCGTCTCCCAGCCAGGACATTTAATCTGTAATTGGCTCATCGTGTGCTGGGAAAGAATTCGGATTTTCATTTTTCTCTAAAATTAACTACATTAGGAACGCTTCCTGAAAATTGACACTCTCTCGCTGAAAAGCATGGCTTTTTGACGCTTGTAGACATTTAACTTATATAAACGAACTCAATTAGGACTGTGGCTTAAGTGACAATTACAAAACAACTAATTTTAAAGCACAACTTTTTATTTTTTCTCCTTTTTAAACTGTTTTTTAAATTGATTTTAAAACAGGATTTTAATGAAGCTCATTGAAAAATAGCACTGCTATCTAGTAAAGAGAATAGTCCACTAGCATTTTTATCATTGTTGACTGTTCGGAAGAGGAGTGGGTGTTATGTTTCATATAGGTACCCTAATATAGGCCCGGGTAACATCATACCATTTCACCTACATCATCTCCCCTACATTACACACTAACGAGCCTTTTAAGGATTGAACGCCTTTTATGGACTGAACCTTTTACCTAGTTCTAGGCCTGGGTGCAGAAGGAGGGTTTTTCCCGAACAATAATGTTCTATGACTTCATCTTTAGACTGACACTGCATGATTAAAATATTCATGAGTCTACTAGGAAACCAGGCAGGAGCTGTACACCTCCTTCCTAATATCTACGCACAAGTTTCATCCCATAGGTCATCCTCATACCCAACAATGGCTAACACAAGAACAAGGGACAAAGGGACTCTATATACTTTTCTGTATAAATACAGCACCTCTTGCTATCAGTAGTCAGAGGGAACTGAGACTTCCAGGCCGACACACTGACCAGAGACGCTGAAGCTCCTGCATGCAGACGCTCCAGCTGACAGTGGTCTGAAATTCTCTTGCGGAGTGTCCAGCTCGAGACCAGGAGAGGCTCCTACATTCGCACTTCAAGTAATGGGGTTCGACCAAATCCTAGAGGGATTCTTGGCTGCACACCTTCTCACATGCTAGGTAAACTTAGGTACATCTAGATAGGCATCGTAGGAGTATGCGCTTTCTTTTATCAATGCATTTTATATTCATGTATTTATTCATGCTTATTGCAAGATGATAGAACTGTACTATCCTTTTATATTCATAGTACTGCTAATCATATATCTCTGCTACTGTCTTATGGTTGTTTTAGCTCACGAAGGCCCGCGGGACCCGCACCGAGTAGGTGAGAGAGCGGGGCAGGACCCTTGATGACGGTTTGACAACAGGGCTACCCCTTATTCTGCGAGGCGCCCGGCGAAGAGTTACCTCGCCCATGACTGGATGGAGCGATAACAGGATCAAGGAGATAAAATATCTTCTAGTCAACTAAGGAGCAGCTATCTGCCCTTAGAGAAAAAGTAGTGTAGGGAATTTCCTCTTGCATTATCCAGGGAGGTTGTATTGTTGCCCTGAAGAAAGTCCGGGACCTCTATGGCCCCAGTAGGACTGAAACATGTTGGCTGTAGGGTCATAGGACCATAAAGACTCCTATTCTGACCCTAGTTACATTTTTTAATAACCCTAACGAATCCAGTATTAAAGGGATACTGGGATTTGCTGTTGGTTTTTTTAATCTTTAATTTTTCCCCCCTGGTCGTATTATTACTAAGAGCTCCCTGAAAAAATGGTCGAGCCCACCCTGACTTTTAGGCGTCAGGGTGACCCGATGATGAAGCATGACACCACTAGGGTGTGTGAGGGTAATTAAAACAAAAGGAATTGTTTCCTTTCCCACTCCTTGGTGGGTCCCTTCATCCTAGTACTTCCCATCTGTACCTTTCCAGGGTTGTTACGAATAAGACGCGGTTATCATCCTCACATCGAAGGAGTACTTATTGTGATACAGTGTTTTAGCTCATATACTTTACACGAGAATAACAACTGTTCAATAAATCCTTATTGAAACGCCCAGACTGTTTATTCTGTGTACCTCTGAGATAAACCAAATGAGCACGAGTGACTGAGCGAAAAGTAGTACATTGTTTCCACGATCTTGAGGGATCAGGGTTGTCATGTTCTGAGGTTGCCAGAAACTAATCTGTCCCCAAAAAGAGGAGACACTAGTGGCACTGTGAGCTAGCTTTTGCAAACAGGCTAACATTTCTCTGTGGGGGTGTACAGAATCAGTCTGCCACCAAGCCCACAGTTTATGTTATCCAAACGTGCAGGTCCTGCATGGGTACTATAGGAACTACACCACAATCTCTCTGCCGAATAACATCCCCAAGATGGATCTCTGGTTGAAACATCTTACAGCCCTCAAATGTTCGCCCCACATCATAGACGCTGCTAGATCCTATGGTATTATACTAGACAAACACCTGAATATGCAGGATCACATTAGCGTAGCCACCAAAGGAGCAAACTACCAACTGAGCATTCTGCGGAAACTTAAACCTTACCTTCCACACAATGACCTAAAACAAGTGGTTCAAGCTCTTGTTTATCCCAGACTGGATTATCGTAATGCCACACTATATGGCTTACCTCAATATAAACTGGCCCCTCTAAGAGACTCCCTCAACGCGGCAGCAAGACTTGTCCTCGGAACTAAAAGAAACACACACATATCACCGGCTATAAAATACTTAAACTGGATACCGTAAAAAGCTAGAATCCAACTGAAAATTGCTTGTGTGGCGCATAAAGCGTTACATTTCAATACCCCCAGTTACTTGGCTCAAAAGCTAGAAAAATCAGGTGGCAGCAGATCCTCGCGAAGTGCGCACACCTTACTTCTGAAACCCCAACGAACCCACAAAAAGAAAATGGGTGCCAGAGCATCCTCGGTGATTGCACCTAGGATATGGAACTCTCTACCTCCGGACCTCCGGACCTTCGCCTAATCTCCTCTACTGCCTCCTTCAAAAAGAAGCAAAATCTTTTCTGCTAACTAAGTTTTATACCCTAAGACAATATATCGGTGACAATGAAAATGTATACATATCAACCTCTTTTGATGATCGACCACCCTATTGTTGACCTTAACCTAGACAATGCCTTTTTTTTATCATATTTACTTTCTTATATGTTTGGCTCTCATGCATGTTTTTTTGTTTACCAGTCCAATTGTTATGCTACTTCTTGTCATGAAAATCGCTCTGATACCCACTAGGGTCATGTTCGCTCTATACAAAACTTCATAAATAAATAAATAAATAAAATAAATAAAAATAATGTATCTTTGTGTGCTACACTTAAGTGAACAACTGCATTTTATGGAACTTCTACATAGTAAATGGTTTGTGTATGTAATTGTTTGTGTAATGCAGACATGACAACATTACAGTGTCCACCCTGTGACAGCAGTGTGCATAATTCACATTGTGATACACTGTGTGTATGAGGTGTTCCACATATCATGCATTACATGATCCTATTGTGTGTACGTTTGAACCACATGATTGTTTTCACAAACCTAAATCTAGGCTTTTTTGTTTGTGAGTTGTGGACTATGTCTTGCTTGCTTTACCAGAACTATCATCTACACTAGTGAAGTTTACACTACTTTACACTAATTGCTGTGTCACTAAACCTTTAAAACATGTCTAGCAATGACCTGAATGCTGTGATATGTATCTAAGGTCAACCTTATTCATTGAAATGTATATTTTGATTGACATCTAGTTTTCGGTGTGGTTAATTTCTCTATGCTCTTGATCTAAGTGCAT